>QTSX02007343.1:0-118573 GCA_014839935.2 Entomophthora muscae | reverse complement strand
TTCTGGGTCAGCTTGGGGACCTGAGGGTTGATGCTCTGCACACTAGCAGCTTTTTCTCCTTGAACTGGCTGTTTCAGTGCAGAGTAACTATTGAACTCTCCTCTCCCATCTCCTTCCTGAGTAGGCATTTGGGTTGCACTAACTGTCAGGCACCCACCCACTAGGAAGTAATCTTCCTAGATGGTGAATGATGGCAGAGGGATTTAATCCAGTCACCAAGGAGCCTACTGGCAAGGACACCATTCTGAGGTGGAATATTTCCCCAAATAGACAATATCTACCCAACAGCGGTTTAAAACGTCCCAAGAAGAAGTATGCCCCAAGGTAACACAGGAGGAAAGCAGAGGCCAAGGGACAAAAGCCTTGGGGTTCGGGGATCATGGAGGCATATTGGTAGTTCTTGGTTTCCTCTCTGAGAGGTGGGTTATGAGATAAGGGTATAGCAGTATACCATACTCCTGGTATAACCTGGCACCAGTAGCTGTCAAGGAATTGTGCTTCTGGAGAGGTGCCAGAATCTGCGCGCAAACCCATCAAAATGCTGGCCATTGCAGCCGGTAGCAAGATTATTCAAAACAACCATTTATACCCAAGAGACTCCATGGCAGGAGTCTTGGGTAATCTCATGGTCTTGGATTTTAAGGCTTAAGGTCAAGTTATAAAAGAATAAGCAAAATTATTCACAGTGGGTGAATGTAGACTTTATTGATTAAAAAAGTAAAAGATCAAGAGATACCAGACTTATATAGATGGTAACTGAATGATATTCTGAAGATAAAATAAAGGAGTCAAAATTACTTGGAGATGGAGTTTGGGGAAATTTGGGAGGAACTGGAGATTCTTGGCAGTTAAAATTAAAACTAGAATTATTTGTGAGCTGAGGGGAAAATAGCTGACCTCAGCAATACAAGGGGGCATTTAGCATGTGTTTTAACTATATGACTGGTGAAGGATCAACATGAGTGCCCAGCTATTCCCCAGTTAACACTGGGGAAGGAAAATCAGAACCAACAATAGAAACAGGAACTAATGGGTCCTCAGAAGCAGAAACCAGGTTGAAACCAATCTGGACGTTACCAGAGTGCTTAAATAGATCCAACAGTTTGATTGCCATAACGTTTGAAAGGCTACAAGCCAGCTTGAAAGGTAAAATTTGTCTATTGGAAACTTAATAATTGTTCTATCCTCTAAACTAGAAGCCAAGAGCAAAAGCAACCCAGGTTTGAATCCCGTTGCCATCAAAGAGGGCTTTGAAACCCCTTCTGGGGTTAAATTCAAAGGTAATAAAGGGCAGTTACTACCCACTAACTCATTAATTTTAGTAGAAACTAATAAACTCAAAAAGGGGAGTATTTCCTCTAATATTCCAGAGGCTGAATTGTTGTCAGAAATGTCTAAAAGAACATTCCTGACACTAACTCTGTTCTTTGACCTGGAGGGGCAACCGCAACCGCAGCGCACAATGAGTGCATTGGTACTCTGTTGTTGTGTTCCTTCCATTTTGAGAGTTTAATAAAATACTAAATAAATTTCAATTAATTTACTCTATAATTTTAATTTTTGCTTTTATCTGAATATAGATATTTAATTATTATTTTCCCCATATCCCAATTTTCAAAACAGCAGGCTTGACCTGCCAGCAAGGTTCTGAGTAAGCAGGTTTGTGATCTGCAATCCAATTACCCGGCCACTTGAAGCCAGACTAAGAAGTCAGCTTGAATTGCCAAATCCAACAACATGAACAAATGCCAATCCCCCACAGTGGATACCTTGTTTTGGTGCTTGACTCATTACCAGGATCAAGCTACCCCCTTCACCATTCCACCGTGTGATCAACACTATTATGTTCCTATTATTCATGACTCACAATTACTATATAATCATTATCTCCCAATAAAGAATGTTATCTAGTTTCTAAATATTTTCCCCTTGTAACTCTGCTAAAACAGCACAGTTACAACATTGGTAGTACAGGTAGGTTTTTCATCCTACCACATCTTGTAAAATTCTGCCTGTTGCCCGTACTTGCCGCGGCTAACAAATCCTTGACAGAATCATGTCTGGCCTTCCTCTGGACTGGACTCTGTACACCCCTGGTGCCAAAATACCTGATGGTTTTGTCTTGTATCAGAACACAGTGAATCCACTACCTGCCTTCAACGCCATGTCTGCACAAGGGTTCTTCCAGACGGCTGCTACCATCCCACGACCAACTGACAAAAACACCATGCCCGCCTAGGTAGCCCAAAGACTCTGAAGCGCTACCTTGGAAGCTTTTTCTGGGGCCAACAACAACAACACTGCTGCATGGATCCAGTCCGCTCAGAGCAAGCTGGCCCAGATGGAATGCCCACAGCAATTTTGGATTGCAGAAATCTCCATACAACCAACCCACAACGTGGCACCTGGTGTGACAAATGGCACAAAGAACATACCAAGAAGAACTGGTATACCTTCAAGCAAGACTTCTTGGCAAGATTAGTGCTTAAGGACACTGCACTCATGATCATATACCAAGTAAAGAACTTGACCCAGACGGGCACTGTATAGGAACTCACCCAGGCCTACAAGGAACTCCAACTATGTGCAGCCTCTTACATGGCCTTTGATACCCCAGCCATGCAACTCATGTACTACAACACCCTCAAATTGCATGTAATGAGATGCGTGAACCTGGACCAGGTGATCAATCTACAGAGCCTGTATTGTGAGGCAGAGAAAGCAGAACAAACATACAACACTCTTCACAAGGTGCAAACTGGAAAACAAGAGAGACCCAAAGACTCTCACACAGGCAGGCGTTCCACTCAACCACCCCCTGGAAACAATGGGAACAATAACAGTCATAAGCCTGCAGGTTCAAATGGACATGGAAGTGGGAACAATGGCCAGTCAAATTGTACCCATTTCTGTATCACTGCCACACAAGGCAACCAAGACAAGGTAAAAGCCTGGGGAGAGCATTAAGCAAGCCAAGCTCTTCCCGCACAACTCCTGACTCACCCAATAATGAGTACCAACCCAAGGATGTGGATCAATGTCCAATGATCCAAGTACCATCATAAGACCCATTACTTTACACCATTGCCAGATATCCCAATAAACTGATGTCTTATCCTTTCTGCTTTTACAGTTACACAGGCTCGGCACTCCTGGACTTGGGCGCAGATCAAATCTTAGTCAACAGCAGCTTTGTGAACAAGTTTAAGCTAGCCACTAATCCTTTGCTGATTAAAAATGTGGCTTTAGCTGATGAACACCACATTGCCGTAACAAGGGAAACTTCCCCCTTCTCTGTCATGCCCAAGAACCTCCACTCCACTATCCAAGGTCCTGTCATCAACTTCCCAAAGTTTGACATTGTACTGGGGTTAGATTGGTTACAAAAAAGCAACCTTCACATAGACTGGGCAACCTTGGTGTTGACCATCAAGCGTGAAGCTGTCAACCACCAGATCTACCCTGACTCAGTGGATCAACTCCTACACAACCATGTCTTTGTGCGCATTACAGAGACCCTGGACAAAAAGGAAACCCTGAAGACAATTGACTGGGACTCCTGCCAATACAAGATCATACACTTCAAAGAATACCAGGATACCTCCACGCCTCAGGATTGCAAAACTGTGGCCCGCCATCCAGAAATCTTCAAGGAGGCTCTACCTGGGTTGCCCCCAGAGAAACACATCCAACATTCCATCCAACTCAAAGGAGCTGTACCCAAAGCACAACCTATCTAGCAGCTAACCCCAGAAAAAGACAACTCCCTATGTGCTTACCTCAAGGAAGCATTAGAGAAAGGGCTTATCCGCCCTTCACAATCTCCCTTTGGGGCTGCTGTATTCTTTGTGGCCAAGAAGGATAGTAACCTACATCTTGTAAGGTCTCATGGTCTGGGGAAGATGGTTATAGACTAAAGCTTTTAACCCAGTGATATTTATATTAGTCAAATATAAAAAAGTGGGCAAGGTCTGCAGTAGCAACTGTACTAAGGCTCCTAAAAGTTTGTATGAGGTAAAATAAGGACTAAGGCGGTTTATTAACCCTAAGAAGATAAAATAAAATCCAGTCTTAATGATGGACAATTTGGTCAAAAATTTAATTTCTAAGTATGGGAATTGTTCTGAACTAGTGGGAGGATTAAAGCTATCAACAATTAAATTGTTTGTACTACTATAAAAACTACCTAGCTGATAAAGAAGAAAATCAAAAGGAATCATGGAATCAAGATTAAAACCTAAACTAAAATTGGAAAGAAAACACAAGCCACAAAACCTAACAAGTACCTTTTTGAGGTGCAAGTCAAACAATCTAAAATTACTGTTAAGATTGGAAAACCAAGCCTTTTTATTTCACTTGGTTGTGAGGTGCAGAATTGAGGTGATAAGATTTAACCAAGATTGGTTAGTGGGAATGATGTAGAGAAACAAAACAGAAGCACATGTTTCTTGTGGTTTAAACTTAAAAGGTTAACACCAAATGGTAAAGGAGATATAACAGGGGGACAGTGGTTGCTTGGAAGAGTGTGAAAGCAAAAGAGAAGGCGGAAGAGCGGGGGAAACCTGGTCCAAAAGTGCTGGCGTAAGCAGCAAAAGCAAAAAGGTATTCTGACTTGATACTTGAATAATTTTAACTAAACATATAGATCCACAGTTCAAAAATTGTCCAGGAGAACAAAGGTAAGCTTCAAACTTAAAAACTAACTGTAAAATAGATAGAATTTAGCTGGTCAAAAGGGTAAGAGTAAGGGAATGTTTCTGAAAGCAAATGAGCAAAATAACCCAAATACTTCAAAAATAATATTGGTGTCCAAAAGAGAAAAATACTAGCAGCTAAATAAAATGGAGAATTCTGACACATCTAGTCATAGACTACTGAGCCCTAAACAAAGTTACCATCAAGAATTGTTACCCACTACCACTTATTAATGACCTCTTTGACGCCTTGTGTGGAGCCACAGTCTTCTCTAAGAGTGACCTAACCACAGGCTACAATCAGATTTTTATTAAGGAGGAATACATTCCCAAAACATCCTTCTGCACTAAATACAGCTCATACAGGTGTGTGGTACTCAACTTTGGTATGACAAACACTCCCTCAACCTTTGTGACCTTCATGAATGAGGTGTTTGCCCCACACATGGGCAAGCATGCCTTAGTATAACTAGACAACATCATTGTCTATAGTCCCTTGGTAAAAAAGTACCACAAAGACCTAAAGGTAGTCTTTGCTACCCTGGCACAACACAAGCTGCTGGCCAAGCCCTCCAAGTGCCAGTTCTTCCGCAAGCAACTGCCTTTCCTGGGACACTTAGTCTCAAAAGACGGCATCAAACCTGACAGTCAAAAGATACAGGCCATCTGCAAGATGCCACCACCTAAGGATAAGTTGGAACTCTGCACCTTCCTGGGGATGGTGGCCTATGTATGCTGTTTTATACCTGACTGTGGCGTCTTGACTGCCCCCCTTACCTACCAAAACTGGCACCAAATCCAAGTTTGCATGGACCCCCTAACATGAGCTCTGTTTTAGACATCTTAAGGAGAAACTCACAACAGCCCCTATCATGCAATACCCCAAACATGACGGGGAATACCAAATGAAAACTGACGCCTCAGACGCATTCATTGGGGGAGTACTATGAATCAAAAATAATAATGGTGACTTCCTGCCTGTAGCCTATGAATCACAAAAGTTTACAGATGGAAAGTGTCAATATCCTATCCATAACAAAGAACTGTTGGCCATTGTACACTGTCTAGTCAAATGGTGTTGTTATCTAGAACAACAGGAGAAGTTCATGGCATTGAACGACCACAAGTTGCTTATATATTTCAAAACTTAAGCAAATCTATATTGCCGTCAAGCCCGCTGGATGGAACTCTTAGAGAGATTCAATATGCTCATACAATACAAACCTGGTCCAGAACTTGCCATGGCAGACTCTCTCTTGCGCCTGTATTTCCGTGCCATAAGAGGAAAAAATGGGCTTGATCCAGACTGGTCCCTCTTGGTACTACAGACAAAAGACAAAGGCTTCCCCCCAGCACAACCAACATAACAAAAGAAACAGTCATCAAAAACAAACACCTATTTGCTGATGTGTATGGAACCTTACACCAAAAAATGTCCAATGGAACTATCATCACTTACATCCCCACACACCAGTGAGTGGACACCATCCTACAATATCATAGAGACCTAGGACACATCAAGAGTTGCAACCTATATGAGTTCCTTAACCACAGGGCCTGGTGGCCAATCCTGTATTGTGACGTTCAAGAAGTTCTAGACCAATGTGAAGTGTGCAAGAAATTTGCAAAAAGCAAAACACCACCAAAATCAGTACTACCCATCCATATGCAACTACCCTTCAAGGTGTGGGCCCTAGACATTGTTGACCCCATGCCTGGAAAACATAACAAAAAGAAATACATCATCACTGCTATATACTTTGCTATGCAATGGCCAGTAGCCCAAGCAGTAAAGGCGCACACTGTCAATGACGTGCAGCATTTTATAGGAAGAGAAATAATCAGCAAGTTTGAAAAGCCAGAACTCCTGATAACTGACAGAGGGAAGGAATTGACCTCCAAAGACACCAATGTATACCTTGCCAAAAATGGGGTTAAACACACTGTGATAACACCATATCACCTGCAGGCCAATGGACCTGTAGAGTGGCTAAATGGTAGCCTTGTGCAAGCCTTGGCCAAGATCACTGCTGGGAGACCTGAAGACTAGTATAAGCAGCTATTGACTGCACTACTTGTGTGCCAACCCCGGGTGAATAGATCCACCAGAAAAAGCCCTTTTGAGTTGGTATATGGCACACAGCCTAATATCATTCAAGCATTGAAAGGACCCAAGCTGGAAATCCCAAGAAAAGTCCCCCTTTCTCAGACCCTCAGGTCATAGAGGCCAATAGTGATCAAACAGAAAAGGAAAACAAGCGTCTGCAAAAGACATTTGTCCCCATCCAAGATAGACATGAAGTTGGTGGCAAAGTTTGGGTCATGAAAGTTGACAAAAGCAAACTACAACCCAAAAAAGTAGGTCCAGCAATCATCCTAAAGGTAAACAAAAATAGCACTTAACTTGTGCAAGGACTTGGGAAGTGCAAACAAGACATAATCCTCCACCATGATTGCCTGAGACCCTGCAAAGCAAGACAAAAACAACACAAAACCGCCCTGCCCACCACAGAACAACAGCTAGTCCAGTATGGTGCCCAGGCTCCTGACAACCTCCCTGACAAACTACCCACAGAGGAGGCCAACCTTCAGTTGGGGGGTTGAAACATCAGGCTTGACCCACCAGCAAGGTTCTGAGTAAGCAGGTTTGTGACCCACAATCCAATTATCCGGCCACTTGAAGCCAGACTAAGAAGTTAACTTGAATTGCCAAATCCAACAACATGAACAAATACTGATCCCCTACAGTGGATACCTCATTTTTGTGCTTAACTCATTACCAGGATCAAGCCACCCCCTTCACCATCCCACTGTGTGATCAGCCCTATCATGTTCCTGTTATCCATGACTCACATTAACTATATAATAATTATCTCCCAATAAAGAATGTTATCTAGTTTCTAAATATTTTCCCCTTGTAATTCTGCTAAAACAGCACAGTTGCAACAAAATAATAGATTTTTTATTTCTTAATTAGTTATTTCTGGGTTTACAACACCTATTTTAGAATACTCAAAAAAAATCCACCCATTTCCCCAGATTTTACTGCCAAATTCAAACACCCAACACAATATTTTTAAAATTTGTGTTTCAGATTGTGTGCCCTATTTTAGATAGCTTGGTATCATTCTTGAGTACAATTCATTGCACACAACATTTGAGTGATTTTGTTTACATAGTGAGTTGCTATAGTGTTTTGTTTTGGGTTGCGTTTTGACTCACCTTGCTTGGGTGCATTTTGTCACCAATTCACATAGTAAATATATGTACTGCAAAAGTCAACTCACACCATTTTGTTTGTGAATCAATGTTTTTCAGATTTTATTTTGAATAGTTTTGCTTTGTGGGTGAGCACTTATTTGCTATGTTGACCCATTTCACCCATCAACGCCAAAAATCCCTGTTAACAGAGTATTTTTAACCTGATAGTTGGATTTTGTTCAAATCAGAAATCATTTTGTTTAAATCTGAGGTAATTTTGGGTTGTTGCCATAGCTTTTAAAACTACTGTATAAAAATAAAAAATTATTTGGGGGACAAGGTTTAATTGGCAAAAAATGTGAGTGTTGGGGCAAACTGGTTGACAGGCTGGATTGAGGGAGGAGTACTTGATTGGCTAGTGGGGTTGGTGCTGGTCACCTGGGAGGATTGGATGAGGACTAGGGCAGCTGGAAGACCCAATAGGAATTGAGTGTCTTGATTGGCTTGGAGGAATTATTTATACATGACATCATATTCCAACTTGGGGAGGACATTGATTGGCTTGTACACTGGGGAGTCATGAGGTGGAGCTGGGGATCCTTTGGTGTTTGGCTGTTGTTGAGAGTATTGAAGGCCATCTTTGTAAACATGTCAGCAATTTTCAGACAGGAAAACAGCATAGTGTGGTTGTTGGTTGCACTAACCCCCTGGCTGAGGGTCGTGGGGTTGCACCCACGGATGATGTCCTCAATGTTGAAGAACAACACATCACCCATGTCAGGAAACCAGGCATAGGTAGAGGCATTAGATGGCTTGGGACAGGATTGGGCCGAGCCGGCGGGTAAAGCTCACCATAGAATGGGTGCTAACTTGATAATGTAAGACATAGATTGCCCAAGCAAGGACCAGGGTCCAGAGGTAGGGATCATGGAATCCACTATTCCTGTCAAGGTGATATAGAGTACTCCAAACAGTTGAGTGGATGTGTTCTCTGCAGCAGTGGGGGTTTTCATTGGGCAGTCGGGCCGTGGGGTTAAGGGCGGAGTCATGGGAACAAAGTAGGCAGGCTGATAATTGTACTTGTCTTTGAACAATCTTGGTGGTTTTTTGTACCACTATCCTTCAAGTCCTATGTATTCAGTCTCTCTAGTTCTGGCCAAGGGGTCAGCAATGAGGATGGTCTCCAAGCCGTACTCTGTGTAGGCCAGGTTGGGCGGGTATTCAGTAAAATGCACAGGTCCAAAGGGGGCTCCTGGGGGACAGTATGGTGCCTGGGTGGAATCAGCAGGATGGTCTCCAGGGGGGCAGGTGCCTGATGGTCTACTGGAATGGAGTTAAGATGGAAGATCACTAAGACTAGGTAAGGTAATATTTGTTTGAACCAAAGGTTCATAAAACTTTATTATCAAAAATGATGATGTGGTCATCACCATACCGCTGGGGTTTTTATACCATGGGACTTTGCTTTTTTAATTTTTGCAGGGTTCAGGTTTGCAGACAAGGCACTGGCGGGGCATGGATCTTGGCTTGGAGTCTTGAGGGCAGCAGATCCAGGTTGTGCCTGCTCTGGCAAATAGAAGTGGCAATGCTTTGTTCCGCCACCACTGTTCACTATGTCACCTGAGTAGTTCAATTGTACTACCCCTTCTGGACAGAAGGCTGGCAGTTGCTGGTGGTCATTGGCAGAGTTAAAAATAGGTTTTTTTAACCTCATTAAGGTAAGCTGCAACCTCTGCATAGGTTTGGATCTTTGGTGGCTCAAGGTTGGCATCAATCTGGTGACCATTTGGGGAATTGTCCTTGGGAGACTGGGGGGTCTCAGAGTAACTTGTTAACTCGGGTTTGCAATTTAACAAGTGGGTGGTCTCCCATCCACTTTGTGTGACTTGAGTAGTCTTTGGAGGGTCAGGGTTCAATTCCAGGGTTTCCGATGTTGGTTTCAAAACTCCAGTATCGGTGTTGGGCAGGTTGGCAGTAGGTCCTTCCCCAACCTCTGTTAGCCAGGTTACATCTCCTTTGCAGGTATGGGTCTTCATTGGCACTAGTTTGGCGGCAGACTGGCAACTATTCAGGGAATTCTCCATAGCAGGCCGGCGGGTTGCAGGGTAATTTAACAATTCAAGCCTGTGATTTAACGGGTTGGCAGGTCTTGGTCTGTCCTGGAGGGTTTGATCCGCCTTCAGGGAACTGGGGTTTGACTCTTGGGTTTTCAATACAAGTATTGAAATGTCATTTATGATAACCCAGGTAAAGATCAGCATGACGGGCAGGGAAAATTAAGACTTTGTGGCTATCTGCTTGTATTTTCTTGGAGTCCAGTTCAGTGCACTCCATTTGGTGGTTCAGGAATGTTTGAAATTTTTATTTGATTGAGCTCCAGGTGGCAAGAAGATCATAGAAGAATTTCCCATACCAGTACCCATTGGTGTAGCTGGCTATGGTTTGGCAAAATGCAATCCCTTTTGGACAACTTACAAGGAATGCACCAATCACAATTCCCTCTGTTTCCTTCTTTTTACCCTTGGAGGTGTTATTTTTTCCCAGTATGTCATAGTCTTGGACTTTTAATGAAAATTTAATGTAGTATATAAATAGACTCAATGGTGATCAAATGAAACTTGATTGCTCTCAAACATGAACCTGAAACAAGAAATATTCCATATGAAATGCCCACTATATAAGGGCAATTAAGTCTATTAAATATCTTACCTTTTTGGATAACCATATTGCTTTGCAACTTAAACATTACTAAGCACTATACACTTGCCTTCAAGATCCTATTGGTGACTACTACAGAATACCTGTTAAAAAGTATTTTAACAGACAGATGGGGGTTTTGGATTTTTTTATAATAAAAATTATATTTTTCTTTCAATCTTAAAAGTAAAATAGAAATTTAATTTTAATTTAACTCAAAAAAATATTATTTAAAAATGTATTGAAATCCTGCTCGTCTGAAAGTCAGAAAGCCAGATATTACCTTTTTTTTGAAATTTCAGATTCCCCTAATTTAGGGGAATCCAAAATCCAAAAACGCTCTGGTTTGGATGTGTTGATTACAAAATTTGCCGTCATAATGCTGAATTACAGATATATGATGTTTAGATAATATTCAGCCTACAGGGGAACTGGCTCAGTCAAATCATCAGTAACATTAACACCAGTCAGGCAGAACTCAAGGCAACAACAGTTAAAGAAACTAAAATTAGAATTAAAAGCAAGTTACAGAAAGAAGGGATGATTTATTATCAGGAGCCAGGCACAATTTAAAGCTCTCCGATAAGTGTTATCTTTTATCAGATATCAGTTATCAGAGCTGATAACAAAATTGGCACGGCATCATAATTGTTGTGTTTTTCATCCACTTCAGCCCTAATCTCAACAGCTCTGAAAAGTACCCTGTCATGTTGCTGCATCTAGGGCTGTGTCGGATTTCGGACAGGTGGCTTCTTTTTTAAAAAGGAGCCACCCATCCAAAATCTGACTCAGCCCTACACTTATCAGTGAGCTTTAAATTGTGCCTGTCTCCTGAAAAATAAACATATCTTTATTCTATATCTTGTTTTTGAATCTAGCTTTAGTTTCTTTAGCTGTTGTTGCCTTGAGTTCTGCCTGACTGGTGTTAATTTTACTGATGGCTTGACTGTACCTGTTCTCCTGTAGGCTGAATATCTGATATTTGTAAATCACTATTACAATATCTCTTGAAGATGACTTGATCTATAAAATAGTAGCCCACATGCTAAACTGAGGTAATTGAAAAAGAAAAACAGAAATATTGTTTTAAATAAGTTCTTTTAACCAAATTTTCATCACTTTGACTGAAAATTGGCTGATGGAACCTCTCCCTGCCCCCATATACACTTCTTGGTTAAAGTATATCAAGCGAGAGCCCCATACTGACAAACAAAAGGTTACATCAAAGCTTGGGTTCCTTTTATAATGTATGTAGGCTTGCGCGACAAGTCATCAGACCAATAACTTTGTGGACATAAAAATTATTAACCTTTTTTATATTAGCTTATATTATGTCGTTGATTATCACCTATTTGGTTTGCTGTTTAAAGCGGCTCTCTTATTTTAAGCTATTGTGTATGTCCTTATAAAAATGATTTAATGTGAATGTATAATTAAACTATCGACATCTTCCAATTTGAAGATAAAATATTGCTTGTAAAAACGGTGCTACTGGGTTTATTGAAGCTTTTTCATAAGAATTTATGCTTCGATATAAACTTCTAAATATTGATTTAGAGACTGAGTGCATACTTGATGTCAAAAGTCAGGGTTCTTTTGCGAAAACTCTATCCTATATTCCCGGGATTTCAATAAGTAAACTTAAGCCAAAAAGCTTTGTTCACTAGCTATGGCATTGAATAAGTTCAACTTTTAGCTTATTCTATTAATTTAGAATATAAGATTGAAATTATCCATTTCAATTAACTACTGGCTAAATTTGCCGTTTTTTATTATTAAACTTGTTTTCCTTAGCCGATTTTTGAGATGATTTTAAAGCGATAAAAATAACTCTCTTCCAATGAGGAACTATGCTCTCTTATAGATGGGTCATTGGCTTTTTATTCATGTTGAATATTTTTTGATTTTTTAATATTTGCAACACATGTTAACAAGTAACTCTAGAACCAAATACTGTTAAATTCCTAAAGATTGAATGTGCTTTATTTCGAGAAAGATTTGAAAGCGAATTTAGTTGGCAGTCAAAATTATAACTTCATTCTTCTAGCAGTGGCAGCTATGAAGTTCATTAATACTTCCCTAAATTCTTACCTATTCTGAAGCCCTCTGGTTTGATGCAGTGTTGGTAGTTACGCTGAATAGCTTTGTTCCACATGACTAAAACATCTCCGTGGGATAGAACCAACTTAAGGACTGAGGGTGGATTACTTTTGTTGTATTTAGGCTTTTCACGGAACCACATCTGTGCACTAGAGCCCATAGTGAATGTTGCCACTGGACCCTCGACTACTTCTTCCCCATCGTCATGCCAGTCCATCCGCTGGCCCCGCATGTAGAGCAATGAACTCACCTGGTTGAAGCTTGCTTGTCCGATTCTGTCTTGGATAAATGCCAAGGCTTCTTTGATGGGTTGTGGGCTATTCTCCATCGAAACGGTGTCCGTAGCCAAGGTGTGATCGTACAACTCTCCAGAGCTAAACTGAAATTGATTTCCAAGGAAGCGTCGTTGCACTATACTAGTTAGATGCGATGAAAAAAGAAACCTTTTGTCAAGTGAAATGCATATCTCTTGAAGTTGACTTGGTTGGGTCCTCTTTGCTGATAAGCCTCGAGGATTTTATCAGCACGCTTCTTTTCTCCAGCGTCACTCAGAAAATGCGTGATTTCTCCTAGGTTGGGCAGGTAATAATGGATTGACGTTTTGTTTTGTGCGTTGGTTCGCTCGGCGAATTGAATGCCAGACTTGGCGTTTAAAGTGAGGAGGCCGCTTTCTATGCGCAGGCCAGTGTAGACTCTTTCCAAGGGGTCAAGGATATCAAATAAGCCAAGTGCAGGGAATTCCAATTCAATCCATTCTTTGCAATTGCGGCACTGCCATCCAAACCATGCTTCACGCGACGACAGCTTGCCGCATTTGAGGCAGTGAATACCTCTTGTGATGTCTACCGACAGACCTCGCACATACTTAATAGAGTCAGAATTCAACGCTGGAAATAAGCTAAATGGCTCTTGAAAATTGTTTTCGACTGAAGTAGGTTGTCTACTGTAAACGAAGCACGAATTGAAGTTCATATCTTCGCTTGGTGCTTGGAAGACATCGTTTGCCACCGCCAACTTGTTCTTTAGTACAGCTTGTTGTTCTTACCATCCAGAAGGCACGACATTTTTCATTCATACAAATGAATCCGTCTTCATAAACCAGTGGACTGACTTTCATGCATTGTCTGCATAACCTAGATTGGGTTCTACAATGCATGTGAATGAATTGTCGATCAGCGTGAATGGGACAAGCGTCCAAGCACCACCATTTCTTGTAAGGCTGACGTTGGATGTATTGAAGGCGCATCTTCTTTCTTACGTGGTATCCTTGTTCGCATGGGTCTTTTTCGACACCCATGACTGAACCCAAGTCATACTCGCTCTAAGCTTTAGCTGCTCTTCATTAAGTTTTTACCCAGATATGAGTAATGGCATACCAGCCAAGGACGCTGAAGGGGTACTTGTTTCGAATAACACTCTTGTTGACTTGGGACCCCAAAATAACAGGAATGGGCTTCCCAGCATGGTAGCTTGCAATCAATGGCGCCACAGTGCTATCCTTGTCATTTTGTGATTGATGCAGCCTATATCGATACGTCTTTTCTCCTGGTGTCTTGACGATAGCCATGCTTCCCCCTCTGAAGGAATTAGTTGGTTTTCTCTTGCTTACCCATGAGTGATGATGACATCCCAGTTGAAGCTTTCTCGGTCAACTTCATTGGCGTTGAGAAGGAGTGCCAAGGCTATTCCATTGGTCGCGTACAACCCGGATTGATAGCTCCGATAATATGACAAGCTTTCACAGAGCTCTTGGACAGTTTCGCACCAGATAGGGGGAGGACATTCAATTGCAACATTAGACTCCATCTTTACTAAAATTACATTACTTTTTTGCCATGTTCTCCCTTTATACTCATCTTTTCTTATCACGTGCTATGGTTGAGCTCAGCCGATACAACTGTCACCATGACGTGACCATAATGTACATAAAGGTAGCGCTTCGAATGGGTTGTATATAGTGTCCACGTTAGAAATACACATTTGATGTGTTGATTTACATTTCGAAATTAACAGTACAATCTAAACAATTTAAGTTTAATAAGTTGTATGATTTTCGAGGTCTGATTCAAAATTATTCTCCGCGTGCTTTAAAAGCTAGATCCTGACATTATAAATAACCATTGGTCCCCTTCCACCATCTTATTGATGTGTTGCGTTTAATTCTTTTCCTTCTGCGCAATTTTTATTTACACTGGAAACATACCTTACCCCATCACGTAGTCTAGAGTTTGGCCAAACATGAACCAGGCAGAATATACATATGGGCACCAGACATTTCATAATGTCAAAACAGCTAAACCCCATGGCAAAGATCTGCACAAGAGACCCTGTGTCACTCAAACTGACTTCCCTACCACTCAAAGCCAATGTGGAAGTCAAATCAAATTCCCAAACAGGGCAACAAGAATCACTGACAATCTCAACCTGGTGGGCAACTCAATTTAGTTCTTGACTCATTACCAGGATCAAGCCAGTCCTGCCCAATCCAATTGAGTGATTGTCTCAATCTTTTTCCTCTTAATGATTCACAAATACTATATAATCTCATATATCACAATAAAGATATTATCTAGTTTTCAATTATTTTCCCTGTGTAACTCTACTAATACAGCACAGTTACAGCATTGGTAGCACAGGGTGGTTTCCCATCCTACCTTATTTTTTAAAACTTCTCCGGGTGCCCATACTTGCTGCAGTCAACAAATAAACAAACAAATCATGCCAGGGCTACCTTTAGACTGGACGCCCTACATGCCAAGAACTGAAATCCCTAAAGGACACATCTGCTACCAAAATATGGTCATCTCTGTTACCTCCTTCAAAATCTTGTCTGCTCAAGGGTTCTTCCAGGCTCTTCTTCCACACATTGAGCTGATGACAAAAGCACCCTGCCCATGCACGTGGCCCAGCGCCTGTGTAGTGCTGTCTTGAAATTGTTTGCTGGAGCTAACAACAACAATGCCACAGCATGAATCCAGTCTGCCCAGAACAAGCTGACACAGATGGAATGCCCCAGCTCGCTTCTGGATTGCAGAGATTTCTGTTTTCCTGACCCACAACACAGGCACATGGTGCAACAAGTGGCACAAGGAAAATATCAAGAAGGACTGTGAGGCCTTCAAACAGGACTTCTTGGCCATATCTGTAATGAAAGACACAACACTCATGATCATCTGCCAATTTAAGAACCTGACACAAACTGATACTGTGAAAGAGTTAACAAGGGCCTACAATGAGTTGTGGCTACGGGCACATTTGGATATGGCCTCTGATAACCCTGCTGTACTGTAAAGTCACTTCCCCTTTGACCTTGGATCAAACTGTTTTCCCTAGACACATGAAGAAGACCAACCAAAGCCCAGCCAAGTCTCTAAATTCCATGGCTGACTTGGTGCACACTGTTGACAAGCGCTGTCAGGATCCACCTTCTTTATAGCCTGTCAGGGATCCAGCCTGTGGGGGGTTCCTGAGAACTCGCAAGGGGACGGCCTGCGGGCCCAGCAGGGAGAGCCCACCACAAGATTGGGGCTAACTTTACAATATAAGATAACAATTTTCCAAGGACTGCCCAAGGTCCGCTTGTAGGCACTATGGAATCAATCAATCCAGTGAGGGTGATATACATCACCCCAAATATCTGAGTGGAAGTGGATTCATTAGTGGCAACAGATTCTTGCGGGCGGTTGGGCCGCGGGGTGTGGGGCGGTGTCATTGGAACCAAATATGCGGGCCAGAAATTATACTTGTCTCGGAATAGCAGAGGGGGCCAGATGATTTTGGTACCCTCTCTGTAAAGAACTTCTGTCTCTCTAGCTCTAGCTTTAGGATTGTGGATCAGGATTTCCTCTAGGATAAACTCAGAATACAACAGGTTGAGTGGGTACTCGGTGAAATGTACTGGGCCAAAGGGAGCTCCTGATGGACGGTAAAGGTCAGGTGGTTGGTCTGCGGTTTCTTGGAGTAGACAGGTGTAAGGTGCAGAACCGCAAGACGTAGGCTGGAAATGAAATAGAATTAATAACAAGTATGGTATGATCTGGTTGAACCAAAGGTTCATGTCACTTTATTGCAAGAATGGCAATGGGCATTTTCCTGGCGGTCCAGGGTATAAGTATTCCCATCTGTCATGGTAAAACTTTCACAAATCTCTTTGGCCTGGGTTTTCCTGCTTACCAGGTCTTCCTAGTCTTTGGTGGCATCAATTGTGGGGGTTATTATATTGGCTGGCTTGAACTGAGAATGCTTGAATTCCCTAATCAGGTCGTGGGATTGGTCATCTCTGTGTGGCCTGCGTTCCATGGGAAGGTTCTCTGTTTCCCCTTCCGCATGGGCCCAAGTTATTCCAGGAACTGTGGCTGGACCCGCCCGCCAATTGGTTGCGTTAACAGGAACCTTGAGCATGGGAGGCATCAATGTAGGTGAATTTGAATCATCCAGCTTCAAAAAATTTTCTGAAGTCAAATCCTGCTCTGGTTTGAGCCCAAAAA
Source organism: Entomophthora muscae (assembly GCA_014839935.2). Classification (NCBI taxonomy): domain Eukaryota; kingdom Fungi; phylum Entomophthoromycota; class Entomophthoromycetes; order Entomophthorales; family Entomophthoraceae; genus Entomophthora; species Entomophthora muscae. Next base: position 101,394 of record QTSX02007343.1, on the reverse strand, counting down.
ACTTCAGGCGGCCAGGCAGCTGGCCCCGCGGGATGCCAGGGTTTGAGTCTCGTAGTTGAGGCTTTTCAATAAGCCTAGTTGATAAGAGTTTGTCACTTGTGACATCATCTCCTTCTCTCCTGTGGCCCTCCTCCTTATCAGTCCCCTTTTCCAGGTATTGCTGTATGGCTTCTTGTGCGTTAGGTAGGTTAGAGACCGGTTCCCAGGTGCTTTCTTTGGGGGGGGGGGGTAACCTATCCATTTGCCGTAGTACTGTGGGGTCTTGTAGTGGAGGCGGTGTCCATGGATGTACTCTACCTCGTATTTGGTTGAGCGTCCCTCCTGGATGGGTGCAGGGTTGGCCTTGATCTTCTGGTATGGGAGGGAGGTTCCTTCTTTCTTGAATAGCAGTGATTGGTGGAAGATGTTGTGAATTTTCCAAGTAGGCGGCAGCTCTAGTTTGTACGCCACTTCTCCTATCTACTTTACAATCTTGTAAGGGCCACAGCAGTGGTGGGCTAGCTTTCTAATGGGTACATGTAGGGGAACGTTCCGTGAGTCAAGGTAAACTTCATTGCCTATTTCCAGAGGTTTCCCGGGGACTCTTTTTCTGTCGGCAAATGCTTTGTAGGTCTTAACAGCACAGGTCAAGTTCCTTAGACAGGTTTCCTGGGTGGTATGTATTTGTTCAATCCAAGTTTGCCCTGCTGTATTCTGTTTCTTGCTACCAATGCTAGGGCCCATGATGGTTCAAACCCATAGTTGGCCTTGAACAGAGACATCCCAGTGGAGGCGTGGTCTTTACTGTTGTATGCAAACTGGGCCATGGGAAGCATCTTGGCCCAATTGTCCTGGCTGGCGTTGGCATAGCATTGGAGGTATTGTTCCAGGATTTGGTTGACCTGTTCAGTTTGTCCATCCATCTGTGGGTGATAGGAGGTTGACATGCAACATTTTATTCCAAGGTCCTTCATCACTTGGGTCCAGTAATGGGAAGTAAACTGGGGTCCTCTATCAGTGATGATTTCTTCCGGGGTGCCGTATTGTGTCAAGATGCGGTCGTGGAAGTGTCTGGCAGTCTCAGCTGCCGTGCAGTGGGTAGTGGTCAGGACAAAATAGGCCATCTTAGTGAAACGGTTGACCATGACCAGGATTGCGTCAAAGGTTTTTGAAGGGGGGAGTTCTACTATGTAGTCCATTGACACTGACTTCCAGGGGGTAGCAGGGATGTCTAGAGGTCTCAGTAATCCCTCTGGCTTAGAGCAACACATCTTGGTTCTTCCGCAGGTTTCACAACCATTGATGTAGGCAGCTACTTATTTGTCCATGCCCAGTCATGCGTAGTTCCACTTGATACTTGAGAGGGATTTGTGTCTACCTGGGTGGCTGGCCATCCCTGAATTGTGGTGGTCAATCAATACAATTGTTTGGGTTTGGCCTTTGGGTACATAGATCCTGTTGTGGAGCAGCAGGGTAACACCTTTCAGGGAGTACCCTTTCTTTGAGTGGTAGCAATCTGGGTCCTTTGTCAGGGCTTTGACTAGCTTGGTTGATTAGGTGTCTTGTTTCTGGGCTTTTATCACATTGGGTTTACTGGCGGTAATCTTTAAGTACTTCAGGTGTATCCCTAGGCTGGCGAGGTCTAGTAGTGTGTGGGTGTTGCAGTCCTTGATTTCTGTAGAAGAGGGGATCAGGTTGGCTCTCCTGCTCAAGGCGTCTGGTACCATGTTAACCTTTCCTGGCTTGTAGTCTATGGTCAAGGTGTAGTCCGCTAGTTCCAAGACCCATCTTGCTTGTCATTGGTTCAGCTGGTGGGGTTTGAAGAAGTAGACTAAGTTCTTGTGGTCTGTCAGAACCTTTACCAGATGTTCAGCACCACACAAGTACCTGCGCCAGTGTTTCAATGTCTTCATTATAGCTAACATCTCCTTGTCATATATTGGGTAGTTCCCTTCAGCTGGTAGCATCTTCTTGGAGTAATATGCTACAGGATGTAGCATACCATCCCCTCCTTCCTGAAGAAGGACCCCACCTACCGCAAAGTCAGACGCATCTGTCTCCAGCACAAAAGTTTTAGCAGGGTCAGGCATGGCAAGGACTGGGGCAGAGGTGAAGGCAAGTTTCAGGGTCTCAAAGGCGGCAGTGCATTCCAGGGTCTAGACAAAGGTGACCTTGTCAGAGCACAGGTGGGTCAGGGGCAGGGTGACGTGAGAAATTTTTTGGATGAAATCCCTGCAATGATTTTCCAGGCCCAAAAAGCTTCTCACATCTTCTCTGCATTTGGGTACTGGTCAGGCTGTTACAGCTTCCACTTTGTCTTGCGCCATGGCAAACCCACCAGTCTTCACCACATATCCCAGAAATTTGACTTCAGATTGAAAGAATTCGCATTTCTTCAGCTTGGCGTGTAGGTTGGCCTGCAAGAGTTTCTCCAGTATTTGGTCAAGGTGTCAGAGGTGTTCCTCATGTGATTTGCTGTATATGAGGATGTCATCCAAGTATGCCACGCAGAACTGGTCAAGGTACTTGCCAAGGACAGAGTTGATCATCCTTTGGAAGGTGCTGGGGGTGTTACACAAACCAAACGGCATGACCAAGTACTCCTACAAACCATATCTAGTTTTGAAGGCTGTCTTGTATTTGTCCCCTTCTTTGATTCTGATCTGGTTGAAGGCATCTCTCAGGTCAATTTTTGAGTATACCCGGGCTCCTGTCAATACATCACATAGGTCATTAGCATTGGGGATGGGGTAGCGGTTCTTTACAGTGATATTGTTCAATTTCTGGTAGTCTACGCAGGGACGCATCCTGCCATCTTTCTTCCCTACAAACAGCATGGGCAACAAGCAAGGGCTTTTTGACACCCAGATGAACCCTTTTTTTGTCATGTCTTCCAGATATGTCTTCAGTGCTGCTTGTTTGCAGTGATTGCAGCTGTATATGGGCCCATGGTGTGGTTGGGTTCCAGGTAACAGGTCAATGGCATGGTTGTAGATTAAGTGACTGGGGAGTTGGGTTGCTGCTTCCTCACTGAAGACGTGGCTCCACTTCTCCAAGGGGGCAGGAAGGCTTCCCACACTGGGTTCCATTCTCAGGGTCAGGAGTGTGTTGGGTTCCTTACTGGTTGGGCCCAACTGGAACGGCACCACATCAAATGAATTGTCTCCCTTCAAGGCAACTGTTTGATTACAGAAATTTAGAATAGCACTGTGTCTTTGGGATCAGGAGTCCCCTAGAATCAGGGGTGGGGAAGCCCTTTCAGGATGATGGGAAATGCTGGGTACAAGTTCTGCCCAATTTTCAGGGGCAATTTGGTGGTGCACCTGAACCCCAAGTTGTGGGAGCTTTTTCCCATGATTACTTTGACGCTTTTGTTAGTGGCCTCCAATCCAAGGTCCTTGGCAAGGGTGGCATTGATAAAACTCTCCTCTGCTCCAGTATCAATGAAAGCTCCAACAGTCTGGGATGTTATGGATGTTCTTGCTTCAAATTGGATAAATTTGTACAATTGAGTGGAGGTGTTTATTTGCACCAAGGAAATTGAGGGGTTACTCTTCTTGGGGCAAGCCTTGGTGAGGTGCCCAGGTTTGTGGCAATAGAAGCACAAGCCTTCACAGTAGTGGCGCTGTAGTTTCTTGGGGGACATCCCTGGTCTGCTGGGCGTTGGGGCTCGGTTTGCGCGCTGAGCGGAAGAGGGGGTGCCTTCTTGGTTGAGGCTCAACCCTCTGCACAAGAGGAGTAATTCATCCAGGCCAAGTGTGGGGGGGTGCTTGAAGAGCTCCTTCAGGGCAGGGCAGGCTCCTCGGCGGTACAAGATGGCTGATAACTTGTCCTCAAGTTGGGTTCTGGCTTTCATTTTCAGGAACTTGTTGGTGTAAGCTTATAGGGAGTGTGGTCCTTGTTGGATGTCCAGAAGGCTGATTAGGGCGTGGTGGTGGGTGTCTCGGTTGTTGCCTGTGGCCATCAATTTTCTCTCAAATTGGGAGTAGTCTAGGCAGAACTTGACATCCTCAGTGGTTGCTTTCCTGAACCAGTCTAGGGAATTGCCGGAGAGCATGGAGGCTACCCCAAGGACTTTCTTGGTGTTGTTGGAATATGAGTTTGTGTTGGCTTGGAAATGAAGGCGGAGGACCGGCATAGCTCTTCTGGCTTCTTCTAGGGTGAGCTTCCCCATCTGGGACATGTCTACTCGGGTTGTGGTCTGGTTTACTATGACATTCTGCACCTGCAAGTTTTGGGTCTTGGTCTTCTCATTACCAAGCAGGCCTTCCTTCTGTTCAGGGCTGTTTTGGTGTCAGGTCACTGAGATGATCAGGTTGGTAGCTAACTTGTACGCATAGTAAGCTGAAATCAATAAAAATAGCATAAAAGATGCCTAAGAATTAACAACATCTTGGGGCCCAGGTTACCGTGTTTGAGGTAGATTGCCATAATGTCAGGGATCCAAACTGTGGGAGGTTCCTGAGAAATTGCAGGCAGACGGCCCGCAGGCCCAGCAGGGAGAGCCCACCACAAGATTGGGGCTAACTTTACAATATAAGATAACAATTTTCCAAGGACTGCCCAAGGTCCGCTTGTAGGCACTATGGAATCAATCAATCCAGTGAGGGTGATATAAATCACCCCAAATATCTGGGTGGAAGTGGATTCATTAGTGGCAACAGATTCTTGCAGACGGTTGGGCTGCAGGGTGTGGGGCGGTGTCATTGGAACCAAATATGCAGGCCAGAAATTATACTTGTCTCGGAATAGCAGAGGGGGCCGGATGATTTTGGTACCCTCTCTGTAAAGGACTTCTGTCTCTCTAGTTCTAGCTTTGGGGTCGTGGATCAGGATTTCCTCTAGGGTAAACTCAGAATACACCAGGTTGGGTGGGTACTTGGTGAAATGTACTGAGCCAAAGGGAGCTCCTGGTGGACGGTAAAGGTCAGGTGGTTGGTCCGCAGTTTCTTGGGGTAGACAGGTGTAAGGTGCAGAACTGCAAGACTTAGGCTGGAAATAAAATAGAACTAATAACAAGTATAGTATGATCTGGTTGAACCAAAGGTTCATGTCACTTTATTGCAAGAATGGCAATGGGCATCTTCCTGTTGGTCCAGGGTATAAATATTCCCATCTGTCATGGTAAAACTTTCACAAATCTCTTTGGCCTGGGTTTTCCTGCTTACCAGGTCTTCCCAGTCTTTGGTGGCATCAATTGCAGGGGTTATTCTATTGGCTGGATTGAAATGAGAATGCTTGAATTCCCTAGTCAGGTTGCGGGATTGGTTGTCTCTGTGTGGCCTGCGTTCCATGGGAAGCTTCTCTGTTTCCCCTTCTGCGTGGGCCTGAGTTATTCCAGGAACTGTGGCTGGACCCGCCCGCCAATTGGTTGCGTTAACAGGAACCTTGAGCATGGGAGGCATCAATGTAGGTGAATTTGAATCATCCAGCTTCAAAAGATTTTTCAAAGTCAAATCCTGCTCTGGTTTGAGCCCAAAAAACTGTGGGCGGCCCACGGGATGCCAGGGTTTGAGTCTTGTAGTTGAGGCTTTTCAATAAGCATAGTTGATAAGAGTTTGTCACTTGTGACATAGCCGCTACTATTGCTATTATTATTAATGTTGTAACATCTTTAATTACTCCCTCTCAAGAAATAAATTCCCCAAGTGGCTCCCCAAATGATTCCCCAACTAGTCATTAAGCTGGTGGCACTACTATCATTCAGCCATCTATCATAGGAATCAAACATTCAGGATCCTAAGCGGAACACGACTTGAACAAGCATCATGACTTAAGAGGAACATAACTCAGATAATCCCCATGACTTTCATGATGTACATGAACAGTATGTGGCTTTTCATGATACTATATATTATCCTATATTCATATCCAATAAAGTATCATTCTCTTCTTAATTTTCCCCTTTATCTTGTTTATTATACTTCCCAGAAGTATTTACTTGACATTAATTTAGTTCTATTTCACCTTTCATAACCTTCACATGACTTTCCTGACTCTCTCTATCAAAAATTCCCTTTTTTATCTTAAACCTGATCTAATAACTTCAAGGAAAACCTAATTCAACAGTTAGTATCCTTTTGAAAGCTTACCCAATGTTCACTACGGGTTTTAAACTCCAACCCTTATGCTAAGGTTAATATTTTAAATCTTAACTCATTACCTTCTTAATTTTTGCTTTCTGGGCTCAGATTGGGTTTTCCTGTGTTTTTGCTTTTCTCTGATGTACACCAAGCATTGCCATAACTGCTCTGTCTCCCTCTGGTCTCCTTTAAGCAAACTAAACCATCTGAAGTTAGTTTTTCAAACCATCCTATTTCCCAAACCTTTTCCTTAACTAGCTGTGCCTAATTATTCCAAGTTAAATAATTTTGCACCAAGTTTGTCCCACAATTCTAAGAAGAATAAAAAGGCTTGGTTTTCTAACCACAACACTAAGTTGAGATTTTTTGACTTGCACCCCAAAAAGATACTTGTAGGTTTTTGGCTTGTGTTTTTTTTCATTTTGATTCATTTTAATCTTGCATCTTCTTTCTTCCTTTAAAAACTTAGTTTATTTATGATCCCCTTTGATTATTTCTACTATCAGTCAGGCAATCTTTATAGTGGAACACATGATTTAATTGTTGACAGCTTTAATCCACCAATTAGTGGTGACCATTATCCTGACCTAGAAATAGACTTTTTGACCCAGTCTTCTGTAATTAAGACTGGACTTTATTTCATCTTCTTGGGTTTAATTAACTGTCTTAGTCTATACTTTTCATCTTATAAGCTCTTGGAAGCCTTAGTCTAACTACTATTGCAAACATTGCCAACCTTTTTATATTTAACCAACATCTATATCTTTGGGTTAAAGGCCTTAGTATACAATAGCTTACCCCACACCCTTTGACCTTACAAGCGCTTTGTGTTGGCATACCCTTCTAATGCCTCACCATCCATGCCTAGTCCCCCCTGCCCAACAGTGGAAGAATCACTGATTAATTTGGATTTTTATTTGGCCTGATGGTGTCCTCTCCTCAATATCATTAGATCTGGCCAATCATGTGAGGACACATCAGTCACTACAAATTTCAATACCCCAGTCCCTTATCCTTTGCAGAAATATTGCTTAGGCATCAGCCAATAAGATTATCCTTGGAAAATTATTTTAAAACCTTCCAACCCCCTGGCAATGGGTTGTAAAAATTATCTCTCAGCCAACCAGGGGGTTCCACAACTCCTGGTGCTCCCACCATTCCAGCCTGGCTCCCTTAAAATGGCAAGCAGGCCTATTTAGGTCCCTGCTTGTCTATTGTAACAAATAAAAGCCTATCCTGGCAAACTTAGGTTGCAAGGCTCTATTACTTGGAGCTCTTCTGTTAGAATTTATTAGTATAAGTTTGGGTTTTATTACCTTTTTCTTTTCTTTCCTGTTCCAGCTGGGCCCTCTTTTTACTCCTAGACTTTACATCAGCATAAAGGTTGAATATTTACCTGTGTGAACTTTTGCTTTTGGTTTTGGACCTGACTTTGAATTATTTTTAGAAATAAATACTTACTTTAAATTTCAAATTTCAGCATTTTTGCTTCAAACCGCCTTTAAGAGTGTATATATCAATTGTAAAGACTTCCCAGACCATCTAAAAGTTCTCCTGCCCCCTCTTAAGTGCCCAAGTTTTTTTATTTTCTTGTGGTGCCACTGGTTGTCCTGTTTTCCTTCAGTAAAACCTGCCCCCCACCACACCCCAATTATCAAAATTCTTTGGTGATTTTGGCCATGCTGCTCCCAGCCTCCAAATATGTGATTTTTACCTTGGCCCCTGCCTTACTTCTAATCTGGTCCACCTTGCCTGAACTCTTGGACCTTATCTCCTCCTCAGTGTGCCTAGCTGGAGATGACTCCTCCTGACTGTTGTTCATTCTAGATGATTTCCCTGGTAAAGAAAATGTTTTGCCATTCACTGGAGGAGCTTTAGCTTGCTCCTTGACCTGTGACAACGTGGAGTACACACTGCCTACCAATCCCCCAAGTTTGTAATTTGAGGTTGCCTTTCAGCCCCACATAGTGACAATTGAATATCTTCTCCCACTCTACAACCTGCCTGTGACTCCAGAAGTTGGTCCCAAACGCACTTTCTGGCTAATTGAAGACATGCTCCTGATGGGTCTGAATGTCTATCTTCCCCAATTATCACCTGTTATGTCCCTTTTGATGCATGTTTGAAAGGCCACTCCAGTCTCACACTGAATGGCATTCTGGTGGATATCTCCTCTGAAATGGGAGCTGAGCTTAATAATTTTAGCTCCTCTCTCTCTCACATACACCTTATATACTACAACACACTCAACCCTCACGTAATGAGACCTGTCAACTTGGATCAAAAACTCACCTTCAAAGCTTGTACTGTGAAACAGAAAAAGCAGAACAAACGTCCAGTGCACTCCATAAAGAGCATACTTGGAAACAAGAGAAACCCAAAGACTCTCACCCCCAGGATGCTTCAACCACCCTCTTTCTGGCAACAGTAGCAACACACACAACAAGTCTCAGGCATCCAACAGCAATGGTAATGAGAACAATGAACAATCCAACCATACTCACTTTAGAGTCACAAGCACCCAGGGCAATCAGGATGAGGGAAAATCCCAGGGAGAGCAGTAAGTGGGCTAAGCTCTTCCTGCCAACCTTCTGACTTGCCCAAAAATGAGTACCACCCAGAAGATGTGGATCAATGCTCAATGATCCAGGTCCCCTTTGGAGACCCAGTGCTCTACACCATTGCCAGACATCCCAATAAACTGATGCCCTATCCTTTCTTCTTTTGAAGTAACACTGGATCAGCACTCCTGGACTCAGGTGCAGATTGTACACTTGTCAACAGAAACTTTGTGGACAAGTTCAAGCTAGCCATAAATCCTTTGCAGATTAAGAACATGGTTTTAGCTGATGATTATCACATTGCTGTTACCCAAGACTGTCTCTTTCTCCATCACACTAGAGAACCTCTACTCTACAATCCAAGGACCTGACATTGACTTTCCTAGATTTGATGTGGTACTTGGCTTGGACTGGCTAAAGAAGAACAACCCCCATAGACTGGGCCAACTATGTGCTAACCATCAAATATGAAGGAGTACACCATCATATATACCCCCAACACATTGGATCAACTGCTAATGGATCATGTGTTCATATGTATAACAAAAAACCAGGAATATAAGAAGGTACTCAAGGCAATTGAATGGGATACTTGCTAGTAAAAGATCATCCACTTTAATAATAAGAAAGATACTGCCACCACACAAAATTGGGAAATAGTCACAAAACACCCAGATATCTTTAAGGAGTCCTTGCCAGAACTACCCCCTAATAAATACATCCAACAATTCATACAATTAAAGGGCGCTGTAACTAAAGCATAGTCTATCTACTGCCTCACCCCAAACAAGGACAATGGTCTTTGTGCTTACCCTAAAGAAGCCTCAGAAAAAGGACTTATCAGACCCTCATAGTCATCTTTTTAGTTAGGAAAATTGGGTCACTTTGACTAGTTACAAATTATAGAGCTCTAAGAAAGGTCACTATTGTTGTAACTGTGCTGTTTTAGCAGATTTACAAGGGGGAAATATTTGTAAACTAGATAATTTTCTTTATTGAGAGATAAGTATTATATAATCATTGTGAATCATGGATAACAGGAACATGATAGTGTTGATCACACAGTGGGATTGTGAAGGGGATGGCCAGATACTGGTAAAAAGTCAAGCGCCAAAACAAGGTATCCACTGTAATAGTATCAGCTTCTGTTCATGTTGTTGGATTTGGAAATTTGAGTCCACTTCCTAGTTTGGCTTCAAGTGACTGGATAATTGGATTGCAGGTCACAAACCTGCTTACTCAGAACCTTGCTGGCGGGTTGAGCCTGCTGTTTTGACACCCTCCACTGAAGGTTGGCCTCCTCTGGGGGCAGGTTGTCAGGAAGGTTGTTGGGAGCCTGGGTGCCATATTGGACTAGCTGTTGTTTGGTGGCGGGTAGGAACATCTCACATTGTTTTTGCCTTGCTCTACAGGGTCTTAGGCGGTTGCAATGGAGAACTTTGTCTTGTTTGTGTTTTTCAAGTCCTTGTACAAGGTAAGTGTTGTTTTGGTTTACCTTTAGGATAATGGCAGGGCCCACTTTTTCTGACTGTAATTTACTCTTATTGGCATTCATTATCCAGACTTTGCCACCAACCTCATGTCTGTCTTGGAAGGAGATGAAGGTATTCTGTAGGCGTTTTCCATCTCTTTCTAGTTGATTGCTGTTAGCCTGTATGACCTGAGGGTCTGAGCGGGGTGGACCTTTACTGGGCATTTCCAGCTTGGGTCCTGATAGCGCTTGGATTATATTGGCTTTTGTTCCATAAACTAGCTCAAAGGGGATTTTCCCAGTGGATATGTTCACACAAGTCTGGCATACAGATAGTGCAGTTGGTAGCTGCTTGTACCAGTCCTCAGGTCTCCCAGTGGTGAGCTTGGCCAAGGCTTGCACAAAGCTACCATTCAGCTGCTCCACACGTCCATTGGCCTGAGGATGGTAAGGTATTATCACTGTGTGCTAGAACCCATTCTTAGTGAGGTATACGTTGGTATTTTCAGAGGTCAGTTCCTTGCCTCCGTTGGTTATCAGGAGTTCTGGCTTTCCAAACTTACTGATGATTTCTTTTCCTATGAATTGCTGCATGTCTTTGCCTGTGTGAGTTTTCACTTCTTGCGCCACTGGCCAGAAAGTGGTAAAGTTAATAGCAGTGATGATGTATTTCTTCTTGTTGTGTTTTCCTGGCATGGGTCCCACAATGTCAAGGGCCCATACCTTGAAGGGTAGCTGTGAATAAATAGGCAGTACAGACTTAGGTGGGGTGTTACTTTTTGCAAATTTTTCACATACTTCACATTGGTCTAAGAATTCCTGGACATCCTGGTATAGGGTTGACCACCATGCTTTGTGTTTGAGGAACTTTTATAGGGTGCAGCTTTTGGTATGTCCTAGGTCTCTGTGGTAATATAGGATGGTGTCAACTTGCTGATTTGTAGGCACATAAGGAATGGTGGTTCTGTTGGTCATTTTTTGGTGTAAGGTTCCATACACGTCTGCAAATAGGTGTTCATTCTTGGTGACCTTTTTTTGAAATGTAGTAGTGTCAGGGGGAAGCCTGTGTCCTTTGTTTGGAATACCAGGAGGGTCCAGTCTGGGTCAAGACCATTCTTGCCTCCTATAGATCTAACATATAGGCGCAAGAGTGCATCTGCCATGGCAAGTTCAGGACCAGGTTTGTACTGTATGATCATATTGAATCTCTCCAAGAGTTCCATCCAGCAGGCTTGATTGCAAGATAGATTTGCTTGAGTTTTGAAATATATAAGCAACTTGTGGTCGTTCAATGCCTTGAACTTCTCCTGTTGTTCCAATTAACAATGCCATCTGACCAGGAAGTGTACAATTGCCAACAATTCCTTATCATGTATGGGGTATTGGCACTTTCTGTCTGTCAGTTTACATGACCCATAGGCTACCGGCAGGAGGTTGTCATCATTGTTCTTGATTTGTAGTACTCCCCCAATGGATGCGTCAGAGGCGTCTGTCTCCATTTGATATTTCCCATTGTGTTTGGGGTATTGTAGGATGGGTGCAGTTGTGAGCTTCTCTGTAAGACGTCTGAAGTAAAGGTTGTGTTGGGGGTCCATATGAACTTGGATTTGACGCCAGCTATGACAGACAGAGGTGCAGTCAGGACACCACAGTTGGGGATGAATTGTTGTACATAGGTGACCATTCCCAGGAATGTGCAGAGTTCTGACTTGTCCTTTGGAGGTGGCATTTTGAAGATGGCCAAGATTTTCTGGTTGTCAGGCTTGATGTCATCCTTTGACACTATGTATCCCAGGAAGGGCAACTGTTTGCAGAAGAATTGTCATTTGGAGGGCTTGGCTAGCAATTTATGTTGCGCCAGGGTAGCAAATACTGCCTCCAAGTCCTTGTGGTGTTTCTCTACCAAAGAGATGTAGACAATAATGTTGTCCAGGTACACCAGGGAATGCTTGCCAATATGGGGGGCAAACACCTTGTTCATAAAGGTCACAAAGCTTGACGGAGTTTTTGTCATCCCAAAATTGAGTACCACACACTTGTATGATCCGTACTTAGTTTGGAAGGCTGTTTTGGGTATATCTTCCTCTTTGATACAGATTTGATTGTAGCCTGTGGTTAGGTCAACCTTGGAGAAGACTGTGGCGCTGCCCAGGGCATCAAAGAGGTTTTTAATGTGTGGAAGTGGGTAACAATTCTTGATGGTGACTTTGTTGAGGGCTTGTAATCTGTGACTAATCAAAGGGTACCATCTTTCTTTGCCACAAAGAATACAGCAGCACCAAAGGGAGACTGTGAGGGGCGGATAAGTCCTTTTTCCAATGCCTCCTTGAGTTAAGCACATAGGGTGTTGTCTTTGTTTAGGGTAAGTTGATAGATGGGTCGCGCCTTAGGTATGGCTCCTTTGAGTTGGATGGAGTGTTGTATGTTTTTCTCTGGTGGCAACCCTGTTAGTGCCTCTTTGAAGATTTCTGGATGGCAGGCTAAAATTTTCAATCCTGAGGAGTAGTGGTATCCTTGTGGTCCTTGAAATGTATGATCTTGTACTAGCAGGAGTCCCAGTCAATTGCCTTGAGGTTTGCCTTTTTGTCCATGGTTTCTGTAATGTGTACAAAGACGTGGTTGCACAGGAGTTGGTCCACTGAGTCATGGTAGATCTGGTGATTGACGCCTTCACACTTGATGGTCAATACTGTAGTTGCCCAGTCTACATGGGGGTTATTCCTTTGCAACCAGTCCAGTTCCAGCACAATGTCAAATTTGAGAAAATCAATGACAAGGCCCTGGATGATGGAATGCAGGTTCTCTATCATGACAGAGAAGGGGGCAGTTTCCCTTGTCACAGTGATGTGATGTTCATTGGATAAAACCACGTTTTTAATCTGCAAAGGATTAGTGGTCAGCTTGAACTTGTCTACAAAGCTGCTGTTGACTAGGGTTTGATCTGCGCCCAAGTCCAGGAGTTCTAAGCCTGTGTAACTGCAAAAGCAGAAAGGATAATACATCAGTTTATTGGGATATCTGGCAATGGTGCAAAGTACTGGGTCTTATTATGGTACTTGGATCATTGGAAATTGATCCACATCCTTGGGTTGGTACTCATTGTTGGGTGAGTCAGGAGTTGTGCGGGAAGAGCTTGGCTTGCTTAGTGCTTTCCCCGGGCTTTTCCCTTGTCCTGATTGTCTTGTGTGGCAGTGATACAAAAATGGGTATAATTTGACTGACTGTTGTTCCTGTTTCTGTGCTCATTTGAACCTGCAGGTTTGTGGTTTGAGTTGTTGTTATTATTCCCAGGAGGGAGACAGTTGGAGCATCCAGTTGGATGAGAATCTTTGGGTCACTCTCTTTTCCCAGTTTGTGCTTTGTGGAGAGCATTGGATGTTTGTTCTGCTTTCTCTGCCTCATAATACAGGCTTTTCAAGTTGGTCACCTGGTCCCAGTTTACATGTCTCATTATGCGTGGCTTGAGTGTGTTGTAGTACATGAGATGAGTAGCTGGGGTGTCAAAGGCCATATCTAAGGGGGCATGTAGTCAAATCTCTTTATATGCTTGGGTAAGCTCCTTCACTGTGCCTGTTTGGGTGAGATTCTTCACTTGGCGCATGATCATAAGTGTGGTGTCCTTTAGCACAAACCTTGCCATGAAGTCCTGCTTGAAGGTGTCCCAATATTTCTTGGTGTGGTCCTCATGCCACTTGTTGCACCAGGTGCCAGTGTTGTGTGTTAATCAAAGGGAGATCTCTGAAATTCAGAACCATTGTGGGCATTCTATTTGTGCTAACTTGCTCTAGACAGATTGAATCCATGCTGTGGCGTTATTGTCATTAGATCCAGAAAAAGGTTCCAAGGTGGTGCTTCAAATTCTCTGGGCTACATAGGCTGGTATGATGCTTTCATCAGTTGCTCGAGGAGTAATGGCAGGTGCTTGGAAGAACCCCTGTGCCAACAAGGTGTTGAAGGCAGAGAGCAGGATTACCATGTTCTGGTAGATCATGAAGCTGTTGGGTATTTTGGCATCAGGTGTGTATAGTGCCCAATACAGCAGGAGGCCAGACATGATTTTATCAAAGTTTTTTTGACTGCGGGAAGTACAGGCAACAGGCAGAATTTTACAAGATAAGGTAGGATGAAGAGCCTACCTGTGCTATCAATGTTGTAACTGTGCTGTTTTAGCAAAGTTACAAGGGGAAATATTTGGAAACTAGATAATGTTCTTTATTGAGAGATAAGTATTATATAATCATTATAAATCATGGATAACATGAACATGATATTTTTGATCACATGGCAGGATGGTGAAGGGGGTGGCCTGATCCTGGTAATGAGTCAAGCGCCAAAACAAGGTATCCACTGTAATAGGATCAGCTTCTGTTCATATTGTTGGATTTGGTAATTTGTGTTGACTTCCTAGTTTGGCTTTAAATGACTGTATACTTGGATTGCAGGTCACAAACCTGCTTACTCAGAACCTTGCTGGCAGGTCAAGCCTGCTGTTTCAACACTATATGGATTTTTTACCTATTGCCTTTAATTGACGGCCTTTTTGACACACTTGGAGGTGTCACATTATTCTCCAAGAGCATTCTCACAGCTGGCTATATTCAAATAAAAATCAAAGGAGAAGACATTCCAAATACTGCTTTTCATACCAAATACGGGTCCTACAAGTATGTGGCCCTAAACTTTGGGATGATCAACGTACCACCCACTTTTCTCACATTCATTAATGAAGTGTTTTCACCTCATATTAAAAAACATACCCTTGTCCATATAGGCAATATCATTATGTATATTATAAGTGTAAAAAACAACATAATGATCTGAAAGCAGTATTCTTCATGTTGGCTCAACACAATCTCCTAACAAACCCTTTTAAAGGCCTGTTCTTCAAAGAAAATTGCCTTTCCTTAGCCGCATAGTATCAAAGGATGGAATTAAGCCCAATATACAGAAGATTCAAGCTATTTACAAGAATTTACATCTAAAAGACAAGAGAAAACTCAGAATCTTTCTGGGCATGATAGCTTATGTACAATATTTCATCTCTGGCTATGGAGTGCCCACAGCCCCTATCATCTATCATGGGCGTCAATTCCAAGTTTATGTGGACACTTCAGCAGGACCTATGCTTTCAATGTCACAAGGAGAAACTGGTGTCTGCACCAATCTTACAGTACCCAAGACAAAAAAGTGATTATCAAATGAAGACTAACACCTTGAATGCTTCCATAGGTGAGGTCCTCCATATCAAGACAGATGCTCAAAGCTATCTGCCAGTGGCATAAAAATACCAAAAGCTGATTGACAGCAAATTATGTTACCTAATTCATGATAAGATCCTTTCAATTGTACACTTCTTAGTTAAGTGGTGCTGTTACTCAAGAGACAAGATCAGTTTACAGCCCTCACTAACCACAAATTGCTTATCTACTTTAAAATACCAGCAACCCTTTCCTGCAGACAGGCCAGATGAATGATATTTATGGAGCAGTTCAACATGAACATCCAGTACAAACCAGGACCTGAGTTGGTCACTGCAGATGGACTATCACACTCTATGTCCAGGCCTCACAGGGACATAAAGGACTAGATCTCAATTGATCTCTCCTTGTGTTGTGTACTAAAGGCAAGGGATTAAACCTGGGCACCACATACATTACCTTCAACATTGCCATCAAAAAGGAGCACTTGTTTACAGAAATATATAGACCTTGGCACCAAAAAATGCTAGATAAAGTAGCCATCACATATGTATCCAAACACCAAATAGTAAACACCATCCTACACTACCACAGAGACCTTAGACACACCAAAAGCAGAAATATGTACCAGTTTCTGAAGCATGAAGCATGGTGGCCTACCCTTTTCTGAAATATTCATAAAGTACTTTAACAATGTGAGGTATGAAAGAAAATTTACCAAGAGCAACACCCCTTCCAAGTCAGTACTTCTGATTTGGATACAATTGCATTTTAAGGTATGGGCGCTGGACATTGTATGCCTCATGCCTGGAAAGAGTGACAGCAAAAATACATTGTTAGCCCTATCAACTTTGCCAACAGATGATCAGTGTTGCAGGCTGTCAAAGCCCATACTATCAACAGTGTTTGAAGATTCATAGGCAGAGAAATAATCAGCAAGTTCAGAAATCCAGAAATATTCATCACAGACAGAGGCAAGGAGCTAACCTCTAATGACAACAATGTATATCTGGCAAAACAAGGGATAAAATATGGTAACAACACCCTACCATCATCAGGCTAACAGTATGGTAGAACACCTGAATGGCAGCCTAGACCAAGCTCTCACCAAACTCACTGCCAAAACCCCTGAAGATTGGATCAAACAATTACCAACTGCCCTCCTTGTGTGCTACACCCAAGTGAACAGATCCACTGTAAAAAGCCCTTTTGAAATAGTTTATGGCACACATCCAAATATAGTTCAAGCCCTAACAGGGCCTAAGTTAATTATGCCAAAGCAAGCTTCACTCAGATCCAGTCCCAAGTCCATTACATCAACACTGATTAAGTAGTTGTAGAAGAGAAGCATCTACAAGTCACATATCTCTCTCTGAAAGAAAGGCACAATGTTGGGGACAAGGTTTGCGCAATGAGCACCAAAAAAGTAAGCTACAACCCAAGAAAGTAGGCCTCATCATTTTCTTAAAGGTAAATGATAATAACACTTACCTGGTGCAAGGCTTGGGCAAAAGAAAACAGGACAAGGTCCTGCATCACAACAGGATTACTCCATATAAGGCCCACCAAAAGCAGTGTGAGACCATAATCCTGGCAGACTGAGCAACAACTGGTGAAATATGGTGCCCACACCCCAGACAACCTTCTTGTAGACCTTTCAGTGGAGAAAGACAACCTTCAGTTGGGGGGTCAAAACAACAGGGTGGGCCCCCAGCAAAGTTTCACACAAGAGACCCTATGCCACTCAAAATTACTTCCTCACTACTTGAAGTCAAATGAGGAAGTCAGCTCAAATTCCCAAAAAAAGTAACAAGACTCAGTGATGATCCTAGTACAGTGGACAGCTTGGTTTGGCGCTTGACTTGTTACCAGGATAAAGCCACCCCTTCCTGATCCAATTGATTGATCATCACTATTCAATTCCTCCTAAAATGATCCCCCAAAAAACATAAGCCATACAACTCAAGAAAGATAGCTATCTAAGCTTCAGATGTTTCCCCCGCGTAACTGGCCAATACAGCACAGTTACGGCCTTGGTTGACCCCGCCTTTTAATAATTTGTCAACTCTAAGAAACTTATTTAACTTTGTGCAGATTTACATCCAAAAAGGACCCCAGTATACTCTCATCTGATAACTGTTTCATATTGTGCTTATTGATTTGGACACCTCAGCGCTGATATAGCGCTGACTTTTATGTTTTGGTCATAGGTGCCGTGTATTTGGTTTGCTATTGCTCTGATCTTTGTGGGGGAGTTCTGTATCACGGTGGGCAAACTTTGTGGGCCCGGCTCCAAACATAGCAAACATAACAGAAGGTTGGATGTATGGGTTGCTATATCTGTGTTTTGAGATCCTGATCTTGCTGTGCACTATGGGGCAGGAAGATATTCTGGCAACTGTTTTCTGTTGACAAGTTTTTGGTCAAATTTGATCCAGCTATAGTTCTCCTTGCACGTAATTTTTTTACTTTTCAGCAGTAACAGAATCAAAGATACAAAGCAAAGAAGATCTTTCTGGCAAAGGCTATTCCTTGACACTTCCAATGCTCTTATTTTATTTTCTATTGGCAAAACTTAATTTAATTGGCTTTTAAAAGGGCAGATGTTTAAAATTAAGCCTCTTAGATATAAAAAATAAATTAAAAATAATTATGTTTGTGAAGCATAGCTCTTATCAGTAAATAGACTACATTTGATTTTTTGGTTTACTGTAAATTTAAAGTTTTATTTGTCAAGAGAATTATAGTTGGATCAAATGTTTGAAAATCATTCAATGGGAAAATAATTGACGGGATATCTCCCTGCCTCATGAATACAGTGCATTGGGTGCCTGATATGGATCTGCATATCTGATTCGGTTTGCTCATTAAATGCTGGATCCCTGTCAATTCGGCTTAAATGTGTTTTCAATGTCAATTCTTTTGCAAAACTTTGGTTTTCTTTAATCTGGCTTTGATGTGTTCATCTCTGCAGCTGTGAAAGTTAAAGAACTAGCCTGTACACTTGGCCATTAACCGCCACAAGCTCCTGGTATTGAACATCAATAGGGGGATCACTATACATAAAAAAACCTCATTTCGATCTACAGAAAGTTTTTAACAAACCCAGGGAAATATGCTTGTACTCACCCTTCTAGTAAAGGGTTGGTTGTTTCTAAAGATGATAGCAGACCCTGGTCTATTGGATCAGGAGGCTGGATTTAAAATTTATACCAATGTTTGCCAAATAGATTAACCACGTTAGCTGTGATCTTCCCTTTCTCTTTATTCTGTTTCAGATCAGAATAGACAGATAGTTTGTCATTATATGGTTGGGTTCATTTGTCTTGTGGGCAACTTCTATCAGTGTCAGGATTTTAGGCTGCTGGCTGATTAAAGGGTTCAACCAATAAGTGTGGGTGCACAGCCTGAGCAGTCCAGAGATGATTTCAATATATTAATATGGGCGTCCAGGCCACAAGAATTGGTAACTTGATAGCCTTACCAGATCCCGGCATGGACTGAAGAACAGTTCTTGTTAGAGAATGAGACCTATGTTTACTGCACAATTAATCAGCATATCTTGATAGAGCTCCCACACATGCAACTTATGATTATAGCTATTCTAGTTTTAAGTATTTCCTGGAATAGGAGGCTGGCAGATAGACCATCACCTGAATAGCATCTAGAAGAATCCACCAAGGATCGGGCTTTGAGGCCACCCGCTCAAAGATAAAAGGCCTAGTGGTTTATTGTCTTAGAGCAGCTCTGATTAGGTTGTATCAGTGTAGTCAACAATCACCCCCATCACTAGCAGTCACTGCTGGTTAGCCCTAGGTTGTGGCCCAGGAAGGTATCCAACTCCGCTCTTTGAGGGCTGCAGGTGTTGGAAGCTGCTGCGCTTCACACTTGACCAATGTCTGAAGCCAACTGGCCTTGGTATACTGTACTGCCTTATAGCTTCCCTGTAAACCTACCTAGACTGAACCATCTGCCACACCATCCTAATGCTGCTTCAGTCTCTTTGTTAGCAGAGCATGCAGGATTCAGAATCAACCCAGGCAGATGGGCCAGGCATCTTGTCAACCTGTTATAAATAAGGACTGGTATCAAGTAGCATGAGTAAAAACAGTTAAAAACGATGTACTTTTGGAAAATCAGTAAACGATAGGATTGGATATGTTCTACACATAGGTTTATTTTTGCGTTGTCAAAAGAGAATTGATCCATTAAATTATGTGCTAATCTATGTGGCTCTGAAGTCCTGGCATCAAGTTAAGAGAAAGTGCCTCTGATATCAAGTCAGTCGCCAAGGCTAGTTCTTTATACATTAAGCTTCAGTACTGACTTGGCAAGAGTAATCAAGGGCCAGATTGACCATTAGGTCCAGGGTAATAAGTCCATGGCTGCTGGACTTGCTGCTGGACAGGAGGATGGAAAGATTGCTGAACAGGATGGGGTGGTTGAAAGGATTGAAGAGGGGGCGGTTGGAAAGACTGCTGAGGAAGTTGTTGAAAGTTGGGCTGAGGAGGTTGTGGAAAGGATTGTTGGGGGGGGTTGCTGGAAGGATTGTGGCGTGGAATGCTGAAAAGCCTGGGGCATAGTTTGCTGAAAGGGACGAATTGGGGGCTGAGGACGATTTGGCTGCTGGAAATTCTGAGGAGTAACAAATTCAAGGGGAAATGAATATTGCGACGATGTTTGAACCATCGTCATCGGCTGCTGGGTAAAGTTTTGTGCCATAACTGGGGGGCGAAATCCTACAGCAGTTCCGCCTGGCGGGGGAGGATAAGAAGGCCTTGGCTGGGAATAATCTATTTGCAAAGTTTTAGTTATGAATATAGTTATATATAAGACACTTAGAACATACTGTTGAGCTTTGTAGCCGATACAGTAGAAGGTGTAGACTTCATACGATAAGGTAAATTCTTGATTGGTAAAGGACCTGTAAACAAATTAGCGAAATATAAAGCATCTGGGTACCTATACAAGTTCCAGGCGGCAACAGAGGGCTCGGACACTTCTTATCGGAATCAGAAGCTTCTCCTTTTTTAACAGGAACATCAGAAGGATCAGGGACTTCAGCAACAAGATCTTTCAAAAAAATCAAATTGCTCAGTTGATCCGATACATTTTTTACTTGGTTCAATTAGCACCAATATATTTAAATACGATAACTACTTACAGGTGGCTGAGAGATATCCTGGCAGATTTTCTCATTTTAGCTTCTCTACAGGCCTTGGAAACGATAGACTTAATGAAAAGTTCAACGGCAGCCGCTACCGTATTAGACAATGAAAACAAAGAATGGCTTACAAATAAGAACTGGGGTATTTTGCGTCATCTTGCCAACTTCTTCATCAGTTTGCATGATTTTCTTTATCCTGGACTTTAAAAGCGATTAGAATTTAAAAAAAATCAAATGTAATTACCACAGGAAACTTGGTCTTGTATTTCTTCTGTGACATGGTGCCTATTCTCAGCAGGCCGTTTGAGTGGCTTTAAAGTGACAGAAAAAACGAAAAGAAAGGAAGCGGAATGAGTCTCCCGAACCGATCACTCTCAACGAGGTGTTAAGAAAGGAAAGTGAGTCCTTGGAAGCACTATTTCTATTTGAAATCAAGTCCCATCGATTTAATTATTGGATAGATTTTTAAGCTTCTGTCTAATCCGAATTAACGAGCTTCGATCAAGACTAAATTTAACGTTTAGCTTCTAGCAAAATAACCTGGTATTAGCATAAATTAGTTATACATTATAAAATGTCCATTAAAACAAAGTATCGGTTGCAGCAAACTTGGATTTTCCAAATTATGAAATCTGCAAGCTGCTTGGAAATCTAGACTGCTTATTAAGATGGATACCTAAAATTTTCAAATCCAATGAACAAATGGCAAGGCTGGAGCAGCTATAGAGAAGCTCTCGGTATTTCTATTTTCTTTTCGTTTGTGCAGGAAAACACCCTTTTCAACTAATCTGCAACTTGGTGGTAATATTTATATGCTGATCCTCATTCCCGTGAGCCAACAATCCATAAACACCACGTATGTGGAATGCATAAAATAATTCTTAATTAATGTTTTCTTGAAGGGTTTCTTGAAAGGATGCATCTGAAATTTGGAAATTACACTTGTTAAATTATTTGCCTGTACACCTGATTCAGGAACCAGAAGGTATCCATACTATTATTGGGAATGTGATTTCTAAGAGCTCATCCCTAACGATATGAAGACATTATAAGAGTTCGATGGTTTTTAAATATAAACTATATTTTTAAAATCTGTCAAATAACATTATATCAATGAGAATACTTTCATAAAAAGTGTTGCCAATGATACAATGGGTACCAGTTAGGCTGCAGAATGTCAGGATTTTTCTATACCAAGCGATTCCCTTAAATTTCAACAATAAACTTGTCAGAGTCTACTTGATGAGGAAAAAGCATGGCTGGTTTATTTTCCAAGCAGCTAATTGTTGCAACCAAGTTTCCAGACTCGCCTGCTAACGTATCTTACAATACACAGGGGGCGCTCAATGAGTCACCCCTTGACATATCTAACGACATGAACCAATCTGATGGCAATATCAAATTGTGGGCACTTTCTCCTAATTAGGAGCACTATCAATTTGATCTACTGATCCCCGCACAAGTTATTCCTTGGCTCCAATCCTTACATGGAACATGCCACCATGCCATCCCCTTGTGGCCATGTGACTTTTCCCATATAGTATATTAATCACAATATTCTACAATAAACAATACCTTATTCTTATTACTCCTGTCCTTTCTATTGGACTGTTGTCTTCCCCAATTCAAATACTGAATCCTCATTAGTTCAGTTGCAATAGTGGTAGCAGCGGTAGGTTCACAACCCACCTAAAGAAAAAATTCCCCCTAAGAAAGGACATAGTACAGGCTGTATGGCTACTCCCCATCAAGAGACCTTCCTGCCAACCCCCAAGGGGGACATCCCCAACAGGTACATTATTTACCAAGACCAGCTAGTTCTTACGAGCGTGTACAATTGACTCTCCCTTGGACAGCGTGGCGCCAGCTTCACCCCGCCTCAGTCGGACCTTTCACAGCACATGCTCAACCTCCAGCTGGAATCCTTTGCGGGTGGGGTCAAAGGAGCCAACATTGTCAGTTGGCTTCACTCCACCAAAACCCGCCTGAGTATCTGTCAAATACCTGAGCCCATGTGGGTTGCTACTGTGCCTGGGCGCCTCACTGTCAGGATCATCCTGACATCAAGTGCTTGGCCATTAGAAATTGGGAAGCATCCAAAATCTAGGCCAAGTAGCATTAAAATCGCGATTTACTCAAGATGAGTCTTATTCATGCATTCTGCATGAATAGGTTAATGCATGAATGTCCACTTTCATTCATGCGTAACTCATCAAGTACAGAATAGAAATCAATGTTTGGACTTGCATTTGAAAGGTCTCGCCAAGCCTGACAACTTTCCTTAAGCAATAACGAAATGTCAAGAACCCCAATCACAAGCGAAATTGAGTTTAACCCGGTCTTTCACAACAAATGAGCTAATATTCTACATTATGCTTAAAAATTATGTCATCCATGATATAATATTTTGCCTCTACCTTCTTGAACTCTGAACACTATTAATAAAGCTACCTTTGTGCATGATAGTTTAAGCTATCATTGAAGTTCTACCTACAATACTATTTCTTTTACTTTGTTAAAGAGGTAGACCCTCACAGGTTTTTATTGTGGGTCTTACACTCACGGGGCCCGCCGCTGTGTGGTTTACCAACTGGGCCAGTCAAGAAATTGAGGTTACCTGGCCGGCATTCAGGGACACCGCAAAGTCCCGCTACAGCAAAATCTTCTTGCCTATTGTGGTGAAAACTCCCCTCCTAGCAATTAAACAAACCTGGTCCATTCCTTAATACCTTGCCACCTGGCAACAAGCTCTTGCCGCCACCCCAAAGCTGTGACCAGCAGGAACACCATGCTCCTTACTGTGATAGTCAATGGGCTCAAGCCCCATATCTGTAAGTGGGTCCCTGTGGCCGTTACACCTCCATTAATGACTGTTACAAAGCCATTGTGGAGGCTAACAATAAGGCTTCAATGGGCTCCTGCCGTACAAGTGATGCTTCACCTCAACCTCATGCAACACCTGGCAGTGCCCACAACCAAGTAGGCTGCCACCAGCCCTGTCAGCAGGATAGTGAGATTAAATTCCCCGCAAGGGGGAACTCCAGCTAGCACAAATTGAGGACCCGGGAAAAGTCTGGGGGTTGTAGCTACAAGAGGTTCTAAAACCCCACTTGACCCTCACTCTCAATCCCTCCTTGTCAAGAATCCCTGCAACTATAATGTACACAAAGTTGAAACCCTTGACGTCTTCCAGGTTCATAGTGACAACCCTGTGCTTCAAGCAAGCCACTCTCCCAATAAAGTAACCTGCTTGGCTTATCCCTTCTGTTTTTGTGGGAATGTCCACAAATTGTTGGTAGACACTGGGGTCAATCACACTATGGTGGACCAGGCATTTGCTGATTCACAACAGTTAGACTGTGTCCCAAGAAGATTCAAGGCAGTACAAGTAGCTGACTCCCTCAAAGTGACAATTACCCATGAGACAGTCCCCTTCTCTGTGAGAATGGGGACATCCAGGTTAAGCTCTCTGGGCCAATTATGGCAGGGCTCAGCCATAATGTAATTGCTGGCCTTGCCTGGCTTTGTCATAATTGTCCCTACATCAACTGGGATATATCTGTTATCACCCTCAATAGAAATGATGTGGGCTTTCAGATCTATCCTGTCAAAATGAGCAAGCTACTTCACGATACTGTGTTTTTCAGAATAACAGAGACAGGCTTGTAAAATTTTAAGGGGGGAAACTAGACTTCAATCAATGCTCAGTCAAAGTTATCTGTGCTGAACCACCTGTAGCCCCTCCCTTGACTACCTTACCTCCACCAGCGCTTGTCACACTTCTCAAGGAGTATAAAGACGTTTTCAGTGAAACACTCAAACAACTACCTCCTCCCCAGGAGATCCAGCACGCTGTACAACTCCAAGGGTTGTTACCTAAAGCACATCCCTTATACTGTCTCACACCAAAAGAAGATGTGATCCTCTGCCAGCACCTTGTGGATGCGCTTGACAAGGGCTTCATTTGCCCTCTTGCTCTCTCCATATGGGGCAGCTGTCTTTTTTGTAGCTAATAAGGATGGGTCCCTTTGCCTGGTCACAGATTACCGCACCCTAAATGAGGTGACAGTTAAGAATAAGTACCACCTGCCGTTGATTGACAACCTGTTTGACACACTTGCAGGTGTGAAGGTCTTTAGCAAGATCAATCTCACTGCGGGGTACAACCAGGTCCTCATTGCACCAGGGGATGAGGCAAAAACTACCTTCTGCACACGCTCCAGATTGTTTGAGTGTCAGGTCATGAACTTTGGAATGACCAACGCCCCCTCCACCTTTTCCATGTTGATGAACAAAGCATTTGAAGATCTAATTAGAAAATGGGTTGTTGTGTACCTTGACAACATTATTGTCTGCAGTCAAGATCAAACCACGCACCTCCAATACCTCCGTGCTGTCCTTGACACCCTTTGGAAAAATCAGCTAAAAGCTAAACCCTCCAAATGCAAGTTCCTCAAGTCAGAGTTATTGTTCCTTGGGCACATCATCTCTGCCCAAGGGATAAATCCTGATCCTGCCAAAAATAAGGCAATTGCCAGTATACCACTTCCCACTGATGTCAGTCAGGTGTGCACCTTCTTAGGCATGGTTGCCTACGTGCGTAAATTCATACCCAACTGTGGAGAACTTATTGCCCCCCTCACCAAGCTCCTGAACACTAAGCAGTGCTTCCACTGGACCCCTGTCAGAGATCAAGCCTTCAAGGCGTTGAAGCAGAGACTTACAACTGCACCTGTACTTTAGTTCCCCAATTGGAACTGCCTGTACAAACTCAAGACTGACGCCTCTGACAGAGCCATAGGGGGCATACTACAGGTAGAAACTGATAAAGGTGTCTTCTTCCCCGTGGCATACAAGTCCAGGAAGCTTACTGACTGGAACAAAGTTACCCTATACACAATAAAGAGTTGGCGGCAATTATGCACTGCGCTGAGAAATGGCGCTGTTACCTGGAAAGGGCAACCTTTCCTCCCCGCGTCCTGACATATCACAAGTCACTCCAGTACTTCAACATGCAGTCCCACTTGACACGCCGCCAAGCAGGCTGGGTTGAGTGTTTATCCCCCTACCAGTTGCGCATTGAGTACAAACCTGGAAAGTAACTTGTCACAGCTGACGCCCTCTCACGGCTCTATGTAGTGTCTATCACGGGGAATGATGGCTTGGATCACAACTGGCCAATGTTGTACCTCTGTCCTGAAGCAACTTGTTACAAAGGCCTTAACTCAGTAACCATATCCAAGCTGAAGGACAATGAAAGTCAGTTCACCACCAATGATGGCAACGTCTGCTGCCGGGCGGAGACAGGTGAGAAGACACATTACATCCCCACCACACAATAAGGTGACACCATACTGCATTACCACCAAACCCTGTGTCACATCAGAAGATGTAACCTCTTCAAAATCATGAAGCAAAAGGTTTGGTGGCCACGTATGCATCAAGACATCTTGGATCTCCTCAAAACATGTGTGCTGTGCAAAAAGAATACATCCAAACCTGCACCCCCAAGTCTGTCCTGCCCATCAAGGCCATGGAACCCTTCAAGATAGATGGTGTCTATGATAATCACACCTATCAGCTTGAGGATGCCCAAGGAAACACCAAGAAGCTCCACCACAATTGCTTGTGCCCCTGCCGTGCCATCCCCACACAAAGATTGTTCGTGCGGACCTTCCCAGATCTTCTGAAAACTCTGATCCTGGTGTCTGACGGCAAGCAGGGGGCAAGGGGGGTGTTGCAAATGATTTTCCATACTTACCTGCCAACATATCTTACAATACACAGGGGCGCTCAATGAGTCACCCCCTGACATATCTAATAACATGAACCAATCTGATGGCAATATCAAATTGCGGGCACTTTCTCCTAATTAGGAGCACTACCAATTTGACCTGCTGATCTCTGTACAAGTTATTCCTTGGATCCAATCCTTACATGGAGCATGCCACCATGCCACCCCCTTGTGGCCATGTGGCTTTCCCCATATAGTATATTAATCATAATATTCTACAATAAACAATACCTTATTCTTATTACCCCTGTCCTTTCTATTGTACTGTTGTCTTCCCCAATTCAAATACTGAATCCTCATTGATTCAGTTGTAACATAATTTACATGGGTATAAGGATTATCAGAAATAATTTATATCCAACCCCCAAAGTGATATCAGGTTTTCAGGGATCAGTTTCTAGAAAATAAATTGTCGGAAATAGAGCAGGTATCAGGTAATTACTGAAGGAATGGCCCAGTATTTTTCTAATACATGAGGGTAGATGAAAGAAAAATCCACCCACCCCAAACAATATCAACTGATCTCAAAATGAACCCAAAATTTGATTAGCTTATTTCAATTCACAATAGTTTAATATCTGCTTTCTTTTCATTCTGAGCCAAGTGAATTCTGTTCATCCTTGCAAGTTTGAAAACTACTGCATTCTGGTCATATACCGACAACTACCAGGATTAACTCCTACAGCATGGACCATCCTGCATGCTGACAGTTTCAAAATTATTTTATCTTTTATAACTTCACTTAAACGCTCAAAATGAAAAACAAATATAGCTTTTATCATTGTCAGGAAACTCTGATTAATTAGGGTTGACTGATCTATCACCTCATCACAATAGCCACAGACAAAAATATATGGATCTCCACCACAAGCAAAACATATGTTCTAGATGCTATATCACTGAGCTTTTAGGTTGATTGAATATCTTAGTAGTGTGTGAAATACAATGATCTAAAAACAGGATCCCCTATTTGAGAGATACCTGAGACATTCTGAATCAATAATCATTGGCCAATTAATGCTCATACAAAATTAGGATGCCAAGTGGAATAATTTGGGAATACTATAGCAGACATGTCACTGCCAGAATTAGAATTGGCTCAGGAAAATACACAATCAATAGGAAGGAGATCAACCTATCAATAGCTAATCCATCAAGAAATGGGACAGAGAACTGCCCTTCCAACATTACATTTCATTGAGTGTTGAACAAGATCCTGCCAACAAGAGTCATCAAAATAAACTCTCATCCACAACATAATATCTACCCTGAATAGGGTAAACTAAGTGTTACATTATTGCTGTCATTCCAAACCACTATTAAGGTTTAGAAGTGTAACTATGGGGGTTGAAGCCTGTAGCTTGAGAACAATAAACTAACTAGCAAGAGTTAATAAGCAACCAGACACCAGTCTGGCCATAGGATAATCACCTATAAAAAGCCCTTCCAGGTGATCTTGAAAGGCAGTAAATTTCACCAATCATATTAATAGTATCAAATATGCATTAGTGTCAAGTATCAACAAGATTGTATTATTGATACTCCAAGGACCTCTTCAAGCCACCTTCCACCCAAGCTGCTGTTGCTCATCTCTTGACCAAGAGAATCCTTCAAAGAGCTGCCTCCAGCAACTCTCTTAAAGAACCCTGCTAAGTCACTTTTCAATCCCACCACCTCCACAATAAACATAATAACCCTTCAAGGCCCAAGGATCTTGACAGTCATCAAGATAAATCATCCAAGTCAGAAGGAACTTTCCTGGACTAACAAGAATGTCATAGTATCTTTGAGGTTTGTTGGCATGGAGGATGCTCTATTCCACATGAGTTGACTCTGCCAGCTGCCTTTTAGCACCAATTGTTATAAAGATCATATAGATCAAACCAACCATTCTCTGTATCCCTACATTGCTTTAGCCACTTGGTGTATGGGATAATGTAATACCCTAAAGTTGTGGGTATTATCTGAAGCAGATATAGCAGGAGGCTGGTAAAATGAAATCCTGCCAAGGCTATGACAATGGGGAATATGGTCATCATCCAACAAAAGACCCTGGTGGGGGTGTTGTATTGGCTGAAGCTGCCGGCAAAGTACCTTAAGATGTAGTAAGTGGAGGTATACAGGGTGGGGTGGGGTGGCACCATATGAAGAATTGAGTTATGCTGGTTCTTCATAGTAGCTTTGATCAAGCCCATCTGGTGATGGCCCAAAGGTAGCAGGACCAGGTTGATAACCTTCATCCCAAGGCAAGCTGTGAGCACAGCTGTAAAGATGAGATGGTTCATCTTGACTGGGTTGGGGATTTGGTAAAGATAATCTAGTTGCTGGGTAGTAAGATTAGACTGATATAATTAAGGGGGTATTCTTTCAATGATAGCACAACCTATCACTGAGAGGGGATCCTTTATTTATAGTTGCTCCCACTTTGCAAAGTTTTCTCAAGTGAGAGTGAAAGCAGGGAATGGGGAACCCAAAATCCTGGGTTGTGAAAGCTGGAATTTGGCATTTAGAATAGTGCCAAACTCTTGTTCACCCGCTATCTGTGACTGGGTGAGCAATTCTTGGTGGGAGCCAATAAGTCCTGGCTGGGGTATTTCCAGGAGGGGAAATGGGTCCAGGATTTCTTCATGACCTATTTTTATGCTGGGTGGCAGAGTTTGACATGATTATGGCCCCACTCATTATCACGGTAGATTCCATAATGCTGGGAATAATTTGCCCAAGTTGGAAGGCGCAGAAAGCCGGAAAGCCACTCACTAAATTAACTGATTTGACAGATTTAAATCAAACAGTTGATCAAAAATGGGTTACAGCCGCTCCAGTTTGCCATTTGGATTCAATTCTCCTTTAAAAACTGACGCTGATATATCAATTTAATCTGAGAGTCACTTGATACAACCTTATTTATTAAGGTGGTTATCAGAAGTTAGTCACACAAGAGTTCTTTGCAAACTGGACTAGGTACTCACTTGACAATGTAGAAAGAATTGGATCCCAGGATCCAGGTGGTATTGCTTAGTCAAATTTTGATATATATTGAATAATTTTCACTGTTTCAACTCTTAAGAGTTGAGTCCTCCCAAAATTTTTACTCAAATAAAATCAATGTTCCCTTGATCTAGCTTTATTTATCATGCATCCTGTAGTTGGCCTGCTGTGCTACATTCACTACAATTTAATTCTTAGCCAAATCATTACCGAAAGATGGGGGCTGCCATTGGCACTTGGTGTTGTCTCCTCCCAATGTTAATCAAATGCCCTCAAATCTTGGGGGTTTCCCCACTGTATCTGAAGCTGAGACACTTGCTCCATCTCAATTTCCAAAATTCTATGCTGAAGACACCTTGATCATCTACCAGGCTATTTATCTCAGGTTTTTTGATTAGGGTTAATCATTTTGCTTAACCCTAGTGTATCATTTGGAAATTTTACAAAACATTATTTGAAGCTTTGTTGGTTGTTAATCATAAACTCTATGTGGATTTGGGTGGTGATTTGTTGTAAATTGCGCCATTAATGCTATTTCAATATGGCCTTTGAATAGTGATATGTGCAAAGATCTAGTTGGTTTTGCTTTTGACTTCAGGAATTCCTTGCTTTCTGTAAATGGGTCTAAACCAATCTCCACCCATTCCATAATAACACACCTGCCCTTGTCTGATCCTGGTATGACCTCACCCCAACGTGACCCCCTCTGCCACTCTGTCTACCTAATGAGTGATCATTGACCCTTGTCTACTATTTAAGTAGAAGCATTTCTCCTAATAAAGGCAAGTTTATCCACATTTGCATTGGCTTTAATAATCTTCAAGCTTTTTCCTTCCCTTTTTGCCAAAAGGACTTTCACATCTTGTATTCCAGGAAATCAAGGCATGTTCCCTTAATTTTGCCCTGAAGGCTAACCCAAGGCTAGCTTCAAACCCCAAATCTTTTGTTATAAAGATTTCCCTCTGTGTCCTCCTGGATGTTGTCCCCAGGAGCCAAACACAACATGATTCCTCACCACATGGAGACTGCTTCCTACTATTCAACCATTTCTGTCACACCCATATGACCTGGGTCCCAGATTTCCATTGGTTGGGGCCAGGACTGTTGGTCAGGTTTTGGGAATTGATTTTGACATGTTCCTGACTGCATTTTAGGTCCTCTATTTCCACCCTTTTTAAAAGATACTTATTTGATTGGCTGCCTCCTTTATTGTCCTCTGATTGGCTGAAAGAGAGTATAAGATGGGTGTCAGGATTTTCCTTCTTTAATTTTGCTGCTAGTATTTTTAAGGATCATCAATATTATCTTATCCAAGCCTTTGGTTTCATTTACAACAAATTTTAACCCCTCAACACCTTTGCCTTTCATTCCCTTGCTCTACCAGTCAATTTCACCTAAATTAACGGTTAGAATTTGCTTTCAAAGTTACCTTTTATTCCAGGACAATTCTTGAACCCATAACCTTACACTAGGGTTAGTTTAAACTAGTCCAAACCTGCTTATCTTTTGCTTTTTGCTTTGGCTTACACCAGCAGTTCAGATCCTTTTTTCTGTCCTCTTGCTTGCTCTCTTGCTCTATCTTGAGTTTGCCAAGCAATCTGCTGCTTCCCTTTGTCTCCTTTATCTTTTGCTTAACCTTTAAAGGTTAAGTTAAACAAAGACATGTGCTTGTGTCTGTTTTTCCATATCCAAGCCATCTAGCCACCTTTGGTTAGTTGTTTTTCCCCTATCAGCACCTCAATAATCAGACTTTAATAAAAGGCCTGAGTTTTATCTAATCTCAACTTAAGTTGAAATTGTTTGACTTGCACCCCATAAAGGTACTTGTTAAGTTTTGTGGCTTGTGTTTTATCTTTGATTTTTATTCTTGTACTGTAAATGCAGAACCTAAACGTAAACATGTGGGATTGTCAAATCCTTGGTCCAAATTTTGAATCACTTTTGTGGGATAGCCTTTTTTTAATTAAATTGAATTCTTTGTATTTTTATTTGAATTTTTAAAGATGCAGGAACTCATCAAAACTTTGCAAATTTCAAGTCAAACTGCATATTTCCAATGGACAAAATGAATTAAATGGAATCAGATTTGAAGTGTTCAAATCCATCAACCATTTTCATTAAGTTTACTATGTTTTTTGAAATTGCAGGATTGTCAAATCCAAGAACCAAATTTCAAATCACTTTTGAATGCCACTAGTAAACTCAGATATTAATTGCAGAAACTGGAATCCAAATTGAATGTAAAGTAAGAAACTAGGACAAATCAACCCAAATCAAGAAGCTCCACTCTGGATAAAATCAAATGGAAAATACAATCTCAACAACCATGTTTAGACATGAAATTAAGTGAAATGTAAAATTGTCTAAACTGTAAATGATGCAATATTCTGTACACTAAATCACTAATATAGTGACCATAAACCCATGTAATGATTTATGAGCTACTCTCCTGATGACACAGAATTTTTTTAAAAGTTTTTTGGCCCTGGCGTAGCCAAGGGGCCAACAAAACTTATTTTCAAGGAAGAAAGGAGAGAAAAAGATAAACCATCAGTTTACTACACTATGTATTCATGTACTGCTATTAAGGATACTTGATTACAGTAGATTTCAGAAAATACTAATAATAAAATAGATTTATATATTACAATCTGTTCTTACCATGTTGCCTTTTCCTTGATGTGTTGATAGTTCATTTGCTGTTGATAAGTTGTTTGCATTTAATTGGATGGTTTCACCTCCAGTTGCCTTGGCAATAGGAAATCAAGTTGCCTCCCCGAGACTAACTGTGGTTGTGGAGGCAACTTGATTTCCTATTGCCAAGGCAACTGGAGGTGAAACCATCCAATTAAATGCAAACACCTTATCAACATCAAATGAACTATCAACACACCAAAGAAAAGGCAACATGGTAAAAATAGATTTTAATATATAATTCTAATTTATTATTAGCATTTTTTAAAATCTACTGTAATCAAGCATCTAAATTTTAGCTGCCCTAAAATGGAATAGGGTGATTTTTGAGAATGCCTATGATTCCTAAAAGAATTAGCACAAATCCACTCTAGATCCTTTAGAATCCTTTTTGAGACACCCATAAATTATATTTATTTCAAATTCCTCGCAATTATGATTTGAAACTTGGTTCTTGGATTTGACAGTCCTGCAATTTCAGATTCATTAAGTTTTCCATGATGTCTATGATTCATTTGAAATAAAGGAAATCTCAAATTGTACATTAGAATCCTGCATTTCTGATTCATGTATCCCGCATTTGTTTGCTGAGTTTTATCTTTTTTTGGTTGAGTTATCTGCTCAAGAGATTCAAAATTTGCCAATTTAAATAAACCACTTAAGTCAAATTAAATGTTTGATTTTATTAAATATTTTATTTTTCACTCAGCTGAGTTGCCCACAAAAGTGATTTGGAATTTGGACCAAGGATTTGACAATCCTGCATTTTTATGTTTAGGTTCTGAAATTACAGTATCTTTCCATCTTAGTTTCATGATTCCATTTGACTATATCTTTCATCAGTTAGGCCATTTTTATAGTAGTACTTGCACTTTAATTGTTGATAGCTTTAATCCTACAGCTAGTACTGATCACTTCCCAGACTTAGAGATTGACTTTTTAACCAAATCTTCAGTCATTAAGATTGGTCTTTATTTTGTTTTCTTAGGTTTAATAAATTGCCTTAGTCCCTACTTCACTTCATATAAGCTTTTAGGGGCCTTAGTGCAGTTATTGTTGCAAACCTTGCCCATCTTTTTATACTTGCCAAATATATATATTCTTTGTTTAAAGGCCTTAGTTTACAAAAATTTACCCCAAACCAGCAGACCTTACACTGGAACCTGGGAGGCAAGCAAGCAAGCAGGCAGGCAGGCAGCGGGACTGGCAGGCGCCTGCTGGGATGATAAATTGTTCTGGTCTGTAATAAGTTCTGTTTGAACTTCTGGTATTACAGGTTTCCCCTGTTTCAGGGATGGAAAATTCTGCTCATAATGGGCAGTATTTGGGCCATAAACTCCTTTATTGCTCCAAGTTAGAAGGATGGTGAAAATTTTATTAGTATCAGGAATATTACTGGCAGATGATTGGTCTGTGCCCAAGTATCTGCAAGAACTGGGGCAGATTTGATAAGAAACAGAACCTTGCTCTTGACCATAATAAGATCATGGTTTCTGTAACAACCAAAACATTGTTGCTACTCATTCCTAGGAGGCCAAAGGGGGAGAAATCAACTGAACCCTGCAGAGCAACAGATAAAACTAAATGTCCATAATTACTGAAATATTTTAGACTCTGTTAGGCTATAGAATAACAAAGCCAGGTCTTTTACAGCTCTTGCCTTGATTTAAGAAAGGGGATGGGATTAGAGCAGGGGCAGAATGGTTCAACACAATTCAGCCAACAATATGAGAAACTATGGGAGTAATTCTTAGGTCAAGAAAATGTGAACCACTTTTGGATGGGCATAATCAAAAAGGAAACCAACTTAGCTAAAATTGAGAAATCTGCACTGGATGCACATAACATTGCTCCTGGAAGCTCCTGCACATGATGTTTAACCAGGGATGTCTCTTGGGTGGGTTAGGGGAAGTAATCTTCATAATGATTCTGCAAGCATTAAAGTGAGGGATTTTTGTGAGATTTTTGGTAACCTTTTAGATAAATATAAAAGTGTAATTCAGTAAAATTCCCAAGCATTTAGTGAGGATTAAAGTGAAAGCCTAAGGGGGAGGCGTAAATTTACAGTAGCTGTTATAAAAGTAACAGTTTCAAAGCCCCGGGCAGGGAATCAAACCTGCTCCTAGCCACCAGGCGGGGCTAGCAGGCAGGGGAGATTTGTCTGCACCTGGATTTTTGCTTTTTGAAGCAAATCCAGGTGCGAGAACCATTCCTGTCCTGGTGGTAGCTGAAGGCCCCGCTTTGGGCCCCAAAAGCTACGTCCAAGCCTTGGTGGGTTTTGCTGGGGCTGGGCAGGCTATTTTTAGCTTCCCAGTAAACCCAGATCAAGCCCACCCTCCATTAAGTATTTGGGGTCCCCAATTGGGAACCCCTTTTTTAATCAAGTTCTTTGGGCTCAAGAGAGCCTGTCAAGCCAGTCCAAAAATGGTGATCAAATTGGGGAAACCCCCAAAACCCCAGAAGCCAAACCTTCCAGAATCAATGGCCAGCCAAGCCAAGATGGACCATCAAAAAGCCAAACAACTGTTCCTGAAAACCCCAAAAATAACCATGAAGCAGCCAACCAAGCAGAAGAACCTGAAATGCCAAGCCTTGTCACACAGATAGCATCAGAAGAACACCCAGAGGTACCTGCATGTGAGTAAGTATATAAATCAGAAGCACTTGAAAAAGTTCTGTATTGTCATCCTTACCAAATAAAGTTGTTATGAACCTTTGGTTCACCAATCTGTTTCCATACCTATTTTTGATACTCTTCCATCTGCATACACCCAAGCGTCAGTACCCATCTAATGGATAGATAGTCAGACTCCAGTTTATAAAACCAAAGCCTTTGACTACTACCGTCCACCCAACGCTTTGTTTGACCCTGTGCATTTCACTGAGTATTCTGCCAATCCTGACTACAAACCCTGGACATTGGAAGACTTGCAGTGGTACACCCGCCCAAATGCACCCAAGGAACCCTATCAAATTTTCCATGACAGCAAAGCAATCACCATCTACCCTTTGACCTTCAATGGGAAGTACAACAATCCTGCTGCCTACTTGGTACCCATGGAACTGCCCCCAACACCCAAACCAACTATTTCAACCCCCCACTTCTGATGCCACTGGCCAGAGTAGTCAATTCCTGGGAGTGCTTTACCTGGTGCTCATGGGATTGATTGACTCTGCCTTGCCAGCAGCTGGACCTTGGGCTGTGGCTGGGAAGGCCCTTTCCTACCTGTTAAAGTTAGGTTCCATCATCTGGTGGGCCATGCCAGTACCTGCTTTGACTCCTCACTCACCTGCTGGAGCTCCACAGTACTCTTGGTATCCTGACATTATGACAATCCACCCCAAACTTGGTAACCT
This sequence comes from Entomophthora muscae, assembly GCA_014839935.2. Taxonomy (NCBI): domain Eukaryota; kingdom Fungi; phylum Entomophthoromycota; class Entomophthoromycetes; order Entomophthorales; family Entomophthoraceae; genus Entomophthora; species Entomophthora muscae. The sequence continues at coordinate 66,102 of QTSX02007343.1, read as the reverse complement.
GGGCCCCAAGATGTTATTAGCACTTGGGGCTACTTGTATGTTTGCTTTTATGATTATCACTTATTACTGTTATTTGTGGCTATCATACCAAATCTTCTCCATGTGAAAGAGAACAGCCTGGTCCTTGGATGATTCTAAGGATGCTCCAGAGAGAAAAGACCCAACCACAGCAACCTCCTCCCAAGTACAGAACGTCATTGTGAACCAAACCACCTCCAATGTGACCATGTCCCAGATGGGCAAGCTCAGCCTAGAGGAAGCTAAAGAGCCATGTTGGTAATACAACTGCACTTCATAGCCAATGCCACTGCCTATCCCAAAGACACAGTCAAAGTCTTGGGAGTAGCATCCATGCTAACAGGGGACACCCTAGACTGGTTTGTCAAAGCCACCACCAATGATGTAGAGTTTTTCTTAGACTATGCGTGATTTGAGGATGAACTAATGGCCACAGAAGAGGACCAGAATACTTGTCACTTTGCCTTCATGACCCTATTGGAATTCAAGTAAAACAGCCACCCACTTCAGACCTATGTAGAAGAGTTCACCAAACTATAGACCCATGCTATGCTGGTCAACAAATTGGCCACCATCCTATTCAGAAAAGGCGTGAACCCCGGGTTAAAGGACCTCCTCAAGCACCACCACCCCACAATCGGGTTAGAAGAACTGATTGTGCTCTGCCAAGGACTAAGCTTAAACCAAGAAACCCACGGTGCCGCCCCCATGGACCCCAGATGGCCAGAAGCCTCACTGCAGCCAGACCAGCCATGAAACCTGAGGAGTTGCAACAACATTACAGAGATGAGTTGTGTTTCCACTGCCATGAAGCAGGGCATCAGACCAGGGCCTGTCCCAGAAGAAACCAAACTTCAGGCTTCCTTGCCCAATTAAACACTATCTCTCAGTCTTATAATTATATCATAGTGACCCTAGAAGTGGGAAATAAAGTATTTCACAAGAAGGCTTTCTTAGACACAGGGGCTGATGAAATTTTCATTGACCCCACATTAGCGTCTAAGCTGGAGCTCACCCCCTCAGATACTTGATTCCAAGTCACTATGGGAAACAGTTCAACTGACATTGGCCAAGAATGTAACCAACACCTTGAGCTGAAGATTGGGCAAAACACCTACCCCTTGTCTGTTATCCTGTTGAAAGGATTACCACACCATTGATACTTGGAGACTCCTGGGCTGACAAGCATGGTGCAATCCTGAACTATTGTGACCAAACTGTAACCTTGGGAAAGGAACCTAACCCTGACACTGTACCCATTCATCCAAGCCCACACATAGTACCCCCACCAAACTCATGACCTTGCAATTAGACCCTTGCTCAGGGAAGCTGCCCTCAGCCCTCAAGAAATGGGCCAGTGTCTTCAGCAAAGAGGCAGCAACTCAACTACCTGAACACTCTATCTACAACCACGCCATTGAATTACTCCCTGATATGCAACCCAGCCATGGCCCCATCTATAGTTGCAACCACAAAGAACAGGTGGCCTTGAAAGCGTACATTGAAGACATGACCAAGAAAGGATTTATCCGAGTCTCAAAGGCCCCATGCTCTTCTCCCTACTATTTGTTAGGAAGAAAGATGGGGGAATGAGCCCTTGTGTAAACTACCAGAAGCTGAACAAAATCACAGTAAAAAGCTGATACCCCATACATAATGCCAATGTCCTATGTGATGTCTTGACTGGAGCACAAGTATACTCTAATATTGACCTCCAAGATGCTTTTAACCAAATCCAAATCAAAGAAGGCAATGAATATAAAACAGCTTTCAAAACTTGATATGGACTCTATGAATACCTGGTCATGCCTTTTGGGCTATGCAACGCCCCTAGTACTTTCCAGAGGATGATTAACTCAGTCCTTGGAGAATACCTTGACCAATTCTGCGTGGCATATCTTGACAACATTCTGATATATAGCAAAACACATGAAGACCACCTCTGCCACCTGGACCTCATATTGGAGAAACTAGCAGCAGCCAACCTTCACGTCAAAATCAAGAAGTGTGAGTTCTTCTAACCTGAGGTAGAATTCTTGGGCTATGTAGTACAAACTGGTGGATTTTCCATGGCCCAAGATAAAGTGGACGTAATCACAGCTTGGCCCACCCCCACCTGTCGGAAAGATGTTAGGAGTTTCCTGGGGCTAGCAAACTACTGTAGAGATTTCATCAAAAAAATTTCTCAGATTACTCTGCCCCTGAACCGCCTTTGCTCATACAAAGTCCAGTTTGAGTGGACCCCCAACTTTGTTAAAGCCTTTAAAGCCCTGAAGTTAGCCTTCACCTCTGCACCTGTGTTAGCCATGCCTGACCACACAAAGCTGTTCATCCTAGTAACCAACGCTTCCAACTTTGCCCTTGGAGGGGTGCTTCTTCAGGAAAGAGGGGATGGTATGCTACATCCTGTAGCATATTACTCCAAAAAGATGATCCCTGCTGAAGGAAAGTATCCTATATACAATAAAGAAATGCTAGCTATAATGAAGACCCTGAAGCACTGGTGCAGATACCTATGCGGCGCTGAGCACCCAGTAAAGGTCCTAACAGATCACAAAAACTTGGTTTAATTCTTCAAACTACGTCAGTTTAACCAACAACAAGCAAGATAGGCCCTATAACTGGCAGACTACGTACTAGAAATTGACTATAAACCCAGAAAAGTAAACATTGTCCCAGATGCCCTAAGTAGAAGAGCCAACCTGATCTTGTCCTCCACTAAGTTGAGAGATCACAACACCCATACCCTGTTGGATACAACCAGTGGAAGAATACAGATAAACTACCTGAAAATTGTTGCTAAGAAATCAGACGTATTAGAAGCCCAGGCAAAGGACCCTATTGCCAAAACTATGGTCTCAGAACTCTCAACACAACTAGACATCCCCCTGTACAAAAGAGGTTACTCACTAAAAGGAACCATCCTACTGTTCTGAGGAAGAATCTATGTACCAGAAGGATTAGCTTGGATTTCTGTACTAAAGGACTATCACAACTTGGAACTAGCCAGCCACCCAGGCCGCCACAAAACCCTTCAAAGCATCAAAAGGAATTACTTGTGGCCCAAGATAGACACATATGTTATCAACTACATTGAGGGCTGTGAGACATGCAGGCGTACCAAAACAAGACGCTCTAAGCCAGAAGGCCTCCTCTACCCCCTAGACATCCCTTCAGGCCCCTGGAAATTGGTATTCATGGATTAAATAGTTGAACTCTCACCCTCCAAAGACTACAACACAATTCTAGTGATGTTTGACTGTTTCACCAAAATGGCCTACTTTGTCCCCACCACTACCCATTGCACTGCCGCTGAACCCTGCCAACACTTTCATGACCAAATACTCACCCAATACAGAACCCCAGAAGAACTAGTGATAGACCGAGGACCACAGTTCACATCTCATTATTGGGCGCAAGTGATGAAAGACCTAGGAATAAAAAGATGTGTGTCCACTTCCTATCACCCCCAGATCAACGGCCAAACCAAATGGGTAAACCATATTTTGGAACAGTACCTCCAATGCTATGCAAATGCCAATCAAGACAACTGGGCAGACCTATTATCCACAGTCCAATATGCGTACAATAGCAAAGATCACGCGTCCACTGGGATGTCCCCCTTCAAAGCCAATTACAGATTTGACCCCACTTGGGACCCCAAGATTGGAAACCAGGAGTCTAACAAAGCGGGTAGAACCTGTATGAAACACATTCACAAAACCCAGATGACCTGCTCCCAAAACCTAAACTGCGCAGTACAGACTTAAAAAGCCTTTTCTGATAGAAAGCGCACCCCTGGAAAGCTACTAGAGATTGGGGATGAGATCTCTCTAGACTCAAGGAACATACTCCTAAATGTCCCATGCCGGAAGATAGCTCATCAAAGAAGTGGCCCCTACCAGATCACAGGCCTAGTAGGCAAAGTAGCTTACCGTCTGAAGTTACCTGACACCTGGAAAATACATGATGCATTCCATCAATCCTTGCTCTTCAAAAAGGACAGAACATCCCTACCCCACCAGAAACTGAAGACTGCCCCTCCGCCCATCCCGGTAGGAAGATCCCTTGAACATGAAGTAGAGTATATACACAGCAACCACACCCACTACCATAAGCCACAGTACTACGTCAAATGGCTAGGGTACCTGCCCAAGGAAAGCACCTGGGAACCAGCTGATAACCTTACCAATGCAGCTGATGCTGTCTGCCAATATTGGGAGAAGAAGAAAGCCAAGTATGGTTTTGAAGATGATAATGTAACAAAAGTAACAGTTTCAAAGCCCCAGGCGGGAATCAAACCTGCTCCTAGCCACCAGGCAGGGCTAGCAGGCGGGGAGATTTGCCTGCACCTGGATTTTTGCTTTTTGAAGCAAATCCAGGTGCAGGAATCATTCCTGTCCTGGTGGTAGCTGAGGGGCCTGCTTTGGGCCCCAAAAGCTACGCCCAAGCCTTGGTGAGTTTGGCTGGGGCTGGGCAGGCTATTTTTAGCTTCCCAGTAAACCCAGATCAAGCCCACCCTTCATTAAGTAATTTGGGGTCCCCGATTGGGGACCCCTTTTTTAATCAAGTTCTTTGGGCTCAAGAGAGCCTGTCAAGCCAGTCCAAAAATGGTGATCAAATTGGGAAAACCCCCAAAACCCCAGAAGCCAAACCTTCCAGAATCAATGGCCAGCCAAGCCAAGATGGACCATCAAAAAGCCAAACAACTGTTCCTGAAAACCCCAAAAATAACCATGAAGCAGCCAACCAAACAGAAGAACCTGAAATTCCAAGCCTTGCCACACAGATAGCATCAGAAGAATACACAGAGGCACCTGCATGTGAGTAAGTATATAAATCAGAAGCACTTGAAAAAGTTCTGTATTGTCATCCTTACCAAATAAAGTTGTTATGAACCTTTGGTTCACCAATCTGTTTCCATACCTATTTTTGATACTCTTCCATCTGCATACACCCAAGCATCAGTACCCACACACTGGGATAGATAGCTAGACTTCAGTTGATAAAACCAAAGCCTTTGACTACTACCATCCACCCAACGCTCTGTTTGTCCCTGTGCATTTCACTGAGTATCCCGCCAATCCTGACCACAAACCCTGGACATTGGAAGACTTGCAGTGGTACACCTGTCCAAACGCTCCCAAAGAACCCTACCAAATTGTATGTGACGGCAAAGCAATCACCATCTACCCTTTGATCTTCAATGGGAATTACAACAATCCTGCTGCCTACTTGGTCCCCATGGAACCTCCCCCAACACCCAAACCAACCATTTCAACCCTCCACTTCTGATGCCACTGGCCAGAGTAGTCAATTCCTGGGAGTGCTTTACCTGGCGCTCACGGGATTGATTGACTCTGCCTTGCCAGCGGCTAGACCTTGGGCTGTGGCTGGGAAGGCCCTTTCCTACCTGTTAAAGTTAGGTTCCATCATCTGGTGGGCCATGCCAGTACCTGCTTTGACTCTTCACTCACCTGCTGGAACTCCATAGTACTCTTGGTATCCTGACAGTATCAGAATTTTGACGGTCCACATGTTTGGTGGTTTGCAGGTGGGGCTTATGTTGGCCAAGTGGAAGTTTAGTGACTTTTGTTGAAGAAGTAGCTGTAGGACTGGTCTGAGCTGTTGGAGACTGAAATGAGCTGGCTGAAGGACCAGAAGATGATGGTGAAGGACTGGTGGTCTGGAGAAATGAGCCAAGATTTTGCAGAATTGATTTGCCAAAGTGGGAAAATGTGGAACTTTTGCCTTATTTTAGTAGTAAAATAAAAAAGGAATTTGGATAGAAGTTTTGGTAAGATATTTATTTATTAAGTTCCTAGGATAGATGAAGGTATGTTGCTATGAGAGCTGAATACAAAGTTGTTTTGGTGGGATGCTTTCCTTGGATTTTAATATATTTGTAAATATATGGGGAAACCGTTGAAGAGGTTTAAAAAGAACAATTTAAATAGTATTATACTATTTAAATTGGTTCAGATTGAATGCATGGAAGACTGGTGCCAGAATAATGGACTGGTTAATGCTTTGGTGCGTGAAGAGTTGTCCATTTGAGAGGGTTGAGCTGTGGAAATTGTTTTCCTAGTTGGATCCCAGTGGAACTTCAGAAATGGTCTATTTCTGCGCTCTGCATTAATTGGTTGAGTTCTGGAAGGCTATCTGATGAATATGATTGGTCAGAAGCCAAAAGATTAAAGTAAAAGCAAGAAAATGGTGAACTAATACTTTAAGCTTTTGAGAAAGTAAGTATGTAAGCTTAAGTTATTATAGGGAAAAGTGAGTGACAATGGTTTAAGCTTTTGAAGAAAGCCATTATGAAGGCGGAACCTTTGGATAAAGGACACTATAAGAAGGAAGCTAGCTGGAAAGTTACAAAGTCTTTCTGAGTCTTTCTGAGTCTTTCTGGGTCTTTGACAGAGTCTTTTCCGGGTCTTTTAAGTTTCTGACAAAAGGTTTTTGGAAGCCTTTTGATTGCCAGCAGGAGCTTGGTTGGAATGGTACAAGTGGAATACCACAGTCACTAGAGCTATACAGAGAGCTGAAGCCCAAGATTAAGGGGCTGGAGCTTGAAATAAGGAGCAGGATCCTAAGCGCGGCGCAGGAGTCTAATTATAAGGTGCAGAAGTCTAAGTTTAAGGAGCAGAAGTCCAATAATAAGGTACAGGTGTATAAGACCAAGTACAATGAGTCCAAGATATTGTTGGAGGACTCCAAGTATTGGCAAACCCATATTATTTCCTTGACCCCCAGGTCATATACCAGAAGGTTTCTAAGGGGATCTTCCTTCTGAGAGTTAATAAAAGCCCATTTGACCCCTATACATATTTCCGAGATACATTTTCCCTTACTAGAGAATGACAACCCCTTCCAGCCAGTCCCTGGCTATGACCCAGGACACACTTTGAGGACTGGTGGACAGGAACCCCACAAGAATCTTTAGACTATTTTGATTGCATGAAGATCAAACCAGTCTAGATCTCTCTCACTTTAAATCCATTATAGCTTTTATTATATTATTTTACAATTTTTAAAATAAAACTTAAGCATTGGGTGTTGAAGGCAATGAAAAGGATAAATATTAAAGAAAATTGAAAGGGGATAATTTTAACAGATCTCTGTTCTTTTAAAAGATATTCTTGGTTAATATGTATAGATGAATAACCAATAGATAGAGAAGTTTTTACAGCTGTTAGTATGAAAAAATCACCTCATCCTAAAGAAATTGAGCTCAACCTTGAATGAAATCTAAGTAAAAATGTAAACCATGCCCTTTTTTAACAGGGATTAAGGGTAATAGTGTATGAAATAACTTGAACTTGTACTAAAAACTCAAACCACTGGCAAATATAATTTGGAAAGATATACATCTCTAAAAATAACAAACAAAATGATATTGTCTGTCTTTTGATATGATGAAGTTTTACATTAAAGTTGGTGACAAAATGCACCCAGATTCAGTGATTCATAATTAAAATTAAGAAAGAAGCACAATAGTGCCACAGCATCTTTGATTGCTCTCTATTGGGAAACAGTTTCCCCAATAAATGCCTCAACTATCAGGTAGAAGGTGGCCCTAAGACACAATACAGATATTGCTGTCATGAATGTTATTTCTTCCAAAAGGAATAAGGAACCCCAACTGGAGGATTCAAACTAAGAACCTTTTTCTGATGATTGTATGGATCCTGTGGACCCCTGGGCCAGCTGCCCATGTTTTTTAAAGCTAGCCAATGAGCAATCTGAAACAGGCAGCAATTTGAATCTGTATAATCATGGGAATTTGCAGGCCTACCTGGTCACAAATTTGCATAGCACAGAAGAGTGTCATAGGCTGATGATTACTCCATACCAATCTAGATTGCTGGAAGCGCTGAACTAACATGTTGTCACTCCTATCATAGCTGACAGGCTGTCTAAAAAGGGGTTTACTGCTCAGCATGAAGGGTCAAATTGAAAGTGAATTCAGATGATTGACTAGAAGTTCAGGCCGCCCAGCCATGTGATCTCCATCTGACCAGTGACCAGGAAGTGACTCCAGAATATGCACAACTCATTTAACCAAAGATGAACCAGATTGTGGACTCTGAAAGTCCAATGATCTATGATGGCAGGAACACTAGTAGTGATGATGAAGCTATGAAGACACTATCAGTGGACTGTCAGATGAAAGTCATTTCAACAGAGAAAATGATGGGCCAGAAAGTTCAGAATGGGCCTGGAGCTCTTGGACCAGAAGAAACTGAGAAACTCAGCTACCAGGTGATGGTTTAATAAGGACTTAGAATTTTGAAGGATATTTAAACTCTGAGAACTCTTGTCAAAATGATATTGTCATTCTAAAATAAATAAGATGACAGAACATTGGTTCTATCATTTTTTATTTGCTATTTAGTCTTGGTTGTTTTCTACTTTACTACTGTTTCAACATAAAATCCTGGCCTGGCAGCCCATGTTCCTGAGGAAATTCCTGAAACATGGCTTGTGTTCTATTGTCTTCCCAGAGCACCCTTTGGCCCACTGCATTTCTGTGACTATCCACTTATGCCAGAGTACAAGGAGTTTACTATGAAGGATACCCCCTGTACAGACCACCTGGCCCAACAGATAACCCCACAAACAGACTTCCACAAAGGAGCCTGGTGCAAGCAATCAGCTACCAAAATCTGTGTGAAGTACAACTATCTCCCTGCCCATCAGATAGATATAGAAGCTCCCTCAACACCCAAACCTGACTGCCTGCCTCCCAGTCCTAGACCCTCACCTCTCATTGCCAATAAATATACAGGCATAGCCTACATTACCATGGCTGGACTAGTTAATAACATAGTAACCTCTAACAGACCATGGGCTTTGGTAGGCTGCTCATAATCTTATCTCATCAAGTTAGCACCCCTTCTATGGTGAGCTCATCTCTCCTCCCAACAAGGTAAGTTGGTAGCTGAGGCTAGCAAACCCCCAACTGGGATGCAGTATCCTGACAAGTGCACTAGGATCAATATATAGTGTTTCCCAAGGGAATCCAGGTATCTAAAACTACATGAAATTCATGGCCTACATGGACAGTATGTGACATATCATCAAGCTACTAAAAGCTCTTCTTATATTTCAATAAAAATATTGATCTCTTTTAAATTCAAGCTTAATTTTGCATTGAGTACAGTAGTTTTTAAAGCTGAGAGGGTAAATAAAATTAGCCATATGTAAACAAAAATGGATCCAGGTTTAAGAAGATTGCAGGTGTAACTATATAATATGCAATCAATTATCAGGAATTTTGGATGCTGATAGAAATAATAACTTGCTAGTAAAGCAGGTACATCAAATAGTAGAAGAAGGTAGTTATGACATTGTACAAAGATTTATAAAGACAAATGAAATAGTTTTGTTATCTTTTGGTGCACATATTTTCACAGTGTAAATCAGTGGCAAGATAAACTTATATGGGGTGGAGTTCAAAGCCAAACCCAAAAAATTACTATACCAACTAAATCTACAAAAAAGACCTCCCAGTTGTTAGGTCAAGTGATTCATAACAGAAATAGTATCCAGCTATCCAAAATAGATTATATAAATAGAAATTTAACCATAAAAACAATGTTCTTACCACTTGCTCTTGATATAAAGTTGGAAATTGTCAGGATATCACATCCCAGGAGAGGGACTGTTAGCCTCAGCTGCCAACTTGCGCAGTTGGGAGGAGGGTAGAGCCCACCATAGGAAGGATGCTAACTTGATGAGATAAGATTCTGATTGTCTCACTAAGGCACAGGGTCCAGCGGTGGGTACCATAGTGTCAACTAACCCAGCCAAGGTAATGTAGGCAATGCCTGTATATTAGTTGGCTGTGGGTGGAGACAGCCCTGGGGTGGGGTGTAGGTGGTCAGGTTTGGGTGTCAGGGGTGCTTCCATATCTATCTGGTAGGCAGGCAAATAGTTATACTTCACACAGATTTTGGGGGCTGGTTGTTTGCACCAGGCACCTTTATGGAAAGATGTTTGTGGGGTAATCTGTTGGGCCAGGTGGTCTGAGCGGGGGTATCCTTCACAGTTAACTCCCAATACTCTGACTTAAGGGGGTAGTCAGAGAAATGCAGTGGACCAAAGGGTGCTCCAGGAGGACAATAAAACACGGGCCATGTTTCAGGAATTTCCTCAGGAATGTGGGCTGTCTGCCCAAGATTTTTGGTTGGAACAGTAGTAAAATGGAAAAAACCAAGAAAAAATAAGGAATAAATTAGTAGAACCAAGGTCCCATAATCTTATTTATTTCAGAATGGCAATACCATTTTGTCAAGACCTTACAGGGTTTAAATACCATTTAAAATGCTAAGTTTGGAATCTAGACCATCACCTGATTGCTGAGTTTGCTCAGTTTCCTCTGGGCCAAGAGTTCTGGCCCCATTCTGATCCTTTAGGCATGTCATATCTTCTGTTTGAATGATCTCTATCTGACGGTCCATACACAACCTCTTCACGCCTTCATCATTACCACCAGAGTTCTTGCCATCAGGGACCAAGAGACCTCCAGAAACCCTAAGTTGGGACAATCTTTGCTCCATAAGCCGCACATCTTCAGGAGTGGCTTTGGGGTCACTACATGACTGGGGATCACATGGCCTGGGTTTCTAGCCAATTATCAGAATTCCCTTTGGATTTTGGCTTATTGTGCTAAGCAGCAAGCCCCTTTTTGGACAGCCCGTCAACTATGACAGGAGTGACACCATATTAGTTTAGTGCTTCCAGTAATCTGACTTGTTCCTGTAAATTTGTGGCCAGGCAGACCTGCAAATTCCCCTGATTAATTGGGTTTGAACCAATGCCTGTTTCAGCTCTTCCACCAGCTAACCATGGAAAACACAGACAGGCAGCCTGAGGGCCTGCAGGATCCCCACAACCCTCAGAATAAGATCCTGAGTTTAATTCTCCTAGTTGGAGTTTTCCACTTATTTTGGTAGAAATGTCATTCATGACAGAAATGATATTCTGAGATAAACATCATGGATCTAAAAGAGCTCATTTAAGACTGAAAATTATATATCTAGACATAAAAACCTCTAAATGAACAAATAGAGGCAGTGAACGCTAATTCAGTAATCATCCATAGATAAAATGAAAGACCATAAAGTTATTTTGGCATCTCAATCCCGTTTGAACTTCACTGATATTTTTAAGCAAAGCATGGAAGGAACACAGCAGCAGAGCATGATGCAGATGGTACATGTGGTGGGTGAACCATTACTGTGGGTCAACTGATGAGGTGAAAACAACCAGAAATGCTGATTGATGATCCAGGGGGGATTTAAAAAGCAACCTTGTATGAGTGCAGATGCAAAAGCTATCTCAGAGCACCCATCCAGAAAGAAAAGATTTTAAGGGATTCAAGTACCATGAAGCAGTAAAGATGGCTCAGACTCAGGCCCAGGCTAGGCTGCTGATCTGGAGGGCAAGGCTCACTGCAGAATTGGAGCTGGCCTGAAAAAGTAAGATGGTGGCTGTTCCACAAATGACCTAGAGCTAGTAGCTAGAACCATTGGGTCACCAAACCTCCTAGAGTGATGAATAGCACTCCAAAAGATTGGCAAATGTGTTTTTTATTGGCAACAACAGATACTTGTGAGTGGTTGGGCTTAGGGGTGAGCAAAAAGCCATGGGTGCTAGGTAGGTGGGCAGATAGGCTTGTTTTTCTCTGAACATCCTGGATTGAATGGTGTACTGAATGCCTTCCCAGTTCACTTTTATTGCTCTCTAGTTCTGGCCAGAAGGTCTGCTTGAAGGATATTTTCTAAGATGAAATACTTGTATGTAGAATTAGACAGATATCTGGTGAAATGTATGGGTTCAAAGGGTGAACCAGGTGGACAGAATAATTTGGGCTGGGGGTCCACAGAGAGATCGGCGGGTGGAAAACAGGGACAGGAGGCCTGTTGGTACTGAATGTGAATGATAGAAAACTAGGATTAGATGAGGTAAACTCTGTATGAACTAAAGGTTTATCACATCTTTATTCTCATAATGACAATAAAGCCTAACACTGATTTGGCAGGGTATAAATAACCTCTTTCCAGGCTTCATTTTTTGGGCATGAATATGGGAGAACTGGGGTGACATCAGGCCCAGGCAGACAATGATTAGCTTGTGGTGGAGAATATATGTTGAAATAAAGCCCTTAAAGGGAGTGCACCAAGGCCTTGACACAACTGCTTGTGCAAATAAACCCTTCATGTGGCACTGTGTAATACCCAAGTATTGAGGGTAAAACTTTAATAACATAAGATGGCAGGTTAGGCGGCTCAAAGCTGTTCAAGGCGTAGACAATTAGATAGAAGTTGACTGCCTGACGGAAGGCTTTGGCAAGGATGTTGCATTGTCTAAGGCTGACAGCAAGGTACAGTAGCATAGATGCGGGGATCACATAAGTAGCCAAGGTGGGAGTTGGGCGAGATGACGCCAGAGGTGTCCACAGGTTCAAAACCATTGATTTGAGATGAGTTGGCTCATTGTACAATATCCCTTTTGATCCCTGTAGTTCAGGACCAAACTGAGAATTGGTTGGCTGGTGGCCCCCTATCCCAAGGTAAGCTTTCAAGACAGCTGTGAAGATGATGTAGTTCATCTTCTGACTTGGGGAGGGGTAATGGGTTTAGTAAGGTTACTTGCTTAGCCTTGGTAAATGTTTGCTTAATGTGATAATATTGAGGAGGATATTCACTCAATGATAGCACAAAATATCATTGAGGGGTTTGTCTTTATTTATACTAGTGGACTTGCAAGGCATGATTATTGGAAGGCATATCATTAAGGAACTAAGAGTCTGAGTTGCATCTGTTATTCTCTTTTCTGGATTGGCTTGGGTGGCTGGCAATTGAGAAGGTTTGGCTGGATCCAGGTTTGCATTGTCATAGTGCAAATTTGGTCTTCTTCATGCATCCAAATTCATTTACTAAATTTGGTGCATGATTTTCATTGTTGGATAGCCTGTCAGTCCATTCCCCATTTGGTAGGCTCCCAAATTGGGCAGCAGTTCCTCCCAAGTTTGGCTTTGGGGAAATTGCCTTTCCTGATTTCCTGATCTGGCTATTTCCCAAAGGAGTGGATGGGAACTGGCCTTCTGGCATGGGAGGGCAAAGGCAGGCAGGTGGCAGGCTGGCCCATGGGTGCCTGGTTTGAGGATGGCTTGCAGGTGGGGCTGGCAAGAGTGGTGGGCATATGCTTAATGGCGGCAAGTGCCTGTGTGTTGGCAGCAGGCAACAGCTTGGTGGTGGCGGGCTTCTGCGTGGAGGCAGCAGACGTCTGCTTGGTGGAGGCGGGTGCCTTCATGTTGATGGCGGGCAATGGCTTGGTTGTGACAGGCTTCTGCGTGGTGGCAGCGGGGGCCCGCGCAGTGGCAATGGACATCTGCTTGGTGGCGGCGGGTGCCTGCAAGTTGACAGTGGGCAACAGCTTGGTTGTGACAGGATTCTGTGTGTGGATGGCGAGGGCCTGCGCGGTGGAGATGGGCATCTTCTTGGTGATGGCGGGTGCCTGCATGCTGACAGCAGGTGACCGCTTGGTTATGGCGGGCTTCCGCATGGTGGCAGTGTGTATCTGCTTTATGGCGGCAGATGTCTGCACGTTGGTGATGGACGTCTGCTTGGTGACAGCAGATGTCTGCACGTTGACGGCAGATGTCTGCTCGGTGGCAGCGGGCGCCTTCACGTTGGCAGCGGGTGACAGTTTATTGATTACACAACTGTAAGTGTCAGGAATATTCCTGACACACTGCAACTCAGGGTGGTGGGTCAGATTCTCACTGCTCTTGTCCACCAGCAGTCTGTAATCCTGAGGGTTCACCCATAAAAGGTAGAAAAACAAAGAATCAAAAATATTATGATTGAGTACTTTTGTACATGGGGCACAGGCCATTATACCAGAAATAGTGTCCACATAATAGGGATTTCTGACTAGCCCTGATGCCGCTAAAAATGCTGTATAATCTCTTGTCAAATAAAGATATTATCTATTCCAATCTCATTACCCTTTTGATCATTCTTCTACAACGGCACAGTTATGTCATCATGATGTAAACATGATGCATCTTGCATGCCTTTATTTTGTTTTGTGTTTGTGAAATTTCATCTGGAGGTTGCTCAGATTATGTGTTCATTCTTTGTATTTGTTGATGCCTCATGCATATTTGCAGTGAAATGTTTTATGTCCCAGAAAAACTCTAGTCCATTGCAGTTGCTGTACTGAGTCATTTTTTGAATTGGGATATGTTGTCCTGTATTCAATTCCCTCCCATGGTTTATCTGGATACACCTATGTTCTCTGTTTAGCCTTTTTCCAATTAACTGGCCTTCTTTTCCATTATCTGCAGCCTGTAGCTCATTAGCTGGGCTTCCCTTAAGTTTGAGCTCATTTTGGTTACAGATGAACTGTTTTTGTTGAATCCTTACCGCTGTGAAAACTGCAGTAACTTTGAACCAGGTAAGATTTACCAAGGCGTTATTGTTAAATAGTTTACATAAAGCTATTGGTCTTCAGTAAAGTTCCCTTATAGCCTATGCTAAATAAAGAAATCCAGATATACAATATGGGTTATATTATTATAATTTAATTTAAATATTTTAAAAGTAAGGAGCTAATTTTTACATTAGGTTTGTTATAGAGAGTTGAAGTTATTTAGTTTAGCATATTTTGCATATTAAGGTAATACACTGTTAGTGATTTGGTAGCTTGCTGCAGTCCAAATACATTTTTAAAAGCAAGAGATGGAAAAAAGGCTCCAAATTTAAATTTAAAAATCAATTAAGCTGTAAGCAGGGGGTTTAAGAGGAACAGCTCACATATGTAATGTAAGAAAATGATTGGCTAATCTTAAAGAATCTTGGGTAAAAAAGTAATGAATAATAGTTCTCGTGACGTCATAAAAATTTGCGCAGAGGACGAAAGACAAAGGTAAAAAGAAAATCCAGTTATAATGCTGAGCTCGGATTTAAATCTTTGATTAAAAAAGTGGGTTTATTTAGTGTTTATATCGAGACGGTGTAACATAGGGTGTCTTACCATCAAAAGCCTGACTTTGCATCAAAACAATAAGGTAAATAATTTATCTTTATCATCATCCTTGTGAACCAAGCAATCTTTCTCCCCATACCCCTAAGATAACAGTTAGATTTCAGTTTTCTCTACTGAGACATGGAAAGACAACGGCCTGGAGAGTCGGGATACGATATTAAGATTATAGAAGACAACAAGGAAAACATTCTGCCTCTGCGTGAGGGCAGAAAAGTTAGTCAACTATCCGAGCTGTACTCTAAGTCAGCCGAGGAACGAGAAGCTGAACTTGAAGGGCAGAAGAGAAGATTCTGAGGAACTTCTGACTACAGCTCAAGACAAAGAAGTTTTTGAAATTTATTCATCCTATATCAACTGGACTTTAAATAATTACCCAGATGGCCAATCCTTACAATCCAACCTATTTCATCTTCTTGAGCGCGCCTGTTGGAAATTTTGCAAAGATCCCGAGTACAAGGAAGACCATAGATATTTTGGTTTTTGGGCTTCTTATATAAAGCTTACAGACAAACCAGTGGAAATATTTGCTCTACTAGATGCAGATAAGATAGGTGTTTGCTTGTCTATGCGCTATGAAGAAGAGGCCAACTATTATGAACAGCAAAAACAGTAAGTATTTCATCAACTCTAAGCTTGAATAAATAGTCTTTAAATTCCAAGCCAACAAAGTAAACAATTTTAGGTTCCATCTAGCTCTTAAAGCTTATCAAAAAGGATTTGAGCACCAGACAGTTCCGATTGGCGCATTAGAAAAAAGCTTTCAAAGCTTCCAGAAAAGAATGTCGGGCTTGGAAGGAGCGGCCTGGAATCAGCCAAGATTTGTACCTCCTCAGTTAGCAAATGGCAACCCTGGATATATTCGACTCGATAGCACGTACTTGCCTCCAAAGCGCAAAAGACTTGTGATCTTTAGAGATCCTGAAGGAACCTGTGAGCTGCAAGAGGGATCTGACAATACCCATATTTCCAATTATGGCCCTAAAGATATAAGGACAAGACAAAATATTCCTTCTCAAACAGCTTGGAATGCACTTAAAATCCCTCAAGGAACTGTCGCAAGACCTTGCCAAAGAAAGATCAGAGTTATGAAAGATGATGTAAGTTCACTTTTCTTGGAATTTAAAACTAATCTATTTTTGTTAGCCTGAGACTAAAGGTAATTCACAATATATTCCAGAAGTTACTTTATTTTAAAGAAACCTTGTATTCTAAGTCTAATTTATTAGCTGCTCCTCCCGACTCTGGGCTCCATTTGACTTCTTCATCCAAAACAGTATATAAATTATAATGTCAATGTTCTTATTGTTTAGGGCGCCAGTGCTTATTTTATCGAAAAGGGCTCTGTAGTGCTGGGTAGGTCTACAAATCATTCAAGTCTAATTCAAGTAGATGTTAAATTCAATATCTTGGCTTCTAAAGAGCCTTTAAATCCAGGATCCAAACCTGAGGTGCCTGTTGAAGAACACCGATATACTTCCATGAACACTGAATCAAAATTCAGGCAGCCTGGAAGCCATAAGCCTCTCAGTAACTCAAAATCTATCAAAGAGACATTCTATCAATCACTACATAGGAAGAAAGCATACACCGAGCTTACTTCTTCCTCTAAGTCCAAGACAGCTTCAATTCACCAGTTCAGCTAATATGCCCGAGGTCAGGAAGAAAAAACTATCTGGCCTACCTCGTTGCTCTTCAATCCATACTGAACGCTTTAAAAGACCTCAACTTATATCATCGTATACAGAGGAGCCTGAAGCAGCAAGAGGCGATGAAGGTGACGAGTATACCCTTGCATATATAACGGACAAAGATGGCAATCCAACCAACTGTTCAAATACCCATTCAGCATTTGGCCTTGATAGTTTGGATGTCACGCTTCCAAAAAGTAATCACCTAATATTTCTATTACTTACCTTTCAGCTGGTACATTTGACTTGTTAAGATCACCCAGTATGAAGGTTCTTCTCTCTTACCCTACAATTAACACTGCTGAGGCCATGGAGGAAGCAGATAAACACTTCAACCAGCCCTTGGACTCTGATCATTGTGCTGATTTTTTAGCAACAGATGACTATTTTTCTTCAGAGGAACTTTGATGGCTTATATAAAGTGCATGCCTTAGCTTTGAATCAATATCTCCAATTTATTGTCCTTTAATTAAGAAGGCTAAAACCCCTGATATCTTGAAACTTATGCAATGCCTAGTTGAAGTTCACAGATTTCAACTCTTTTGAAGTATTTATAAAATTAAACTTTCCAAATCCAAACTCTTTTCAATCAAAAGATTTTTAACTGCCAGTCAATATTGGCTGAATCAAGCTAAAAAGTAGATTTCAACAGCATATCCATACATTGAAAGTAGATTATTCTAGTTAAACAGATATGGTTTACCTGATAATTTCTTCAGCAAACCCTATATTAACAGTTCTATTGACAAACATACTATTGATGAGGAGCAACTTTAGGGGAAGCTTCAAATATAGAATTAAGAAGAAGATAAGTACATTTTATTGGATAATACTTTAGACTTATATAGCTTGCGCTGTGGCGGGGATATAGTCAGATCAAAGATAGGGAAGGTCATGTGCAGGATGGGTTCAAGACACTGGATACTTGGACAGTCAGGTGATATTGCTTGATTGCCGTTTCTGGTATGCCAAACAGTATATTGGAAGGGCACCAAATCGGGTGATGACTGGATGTTAAGTAGGTTGGTGGTAGCCAGAATACTTGTACATCCAGATCCTTGACACCCCCCCTTAAGGGGTTACTCTGGTATATCAGGAGGGGGCTTTGTCTTGACGGCTGCCGCCTGATGTTCCTGGAGTTGTTTGCTAGTTGGTACCAGTTGGGTCAAGTGTTCTCCTTTGCTAAGTCAGAGACAGGTTCTGTGATATTTTTCGACAACAGGGTTTTTGGCACCTTGGAATTTTACTAGATAGGTGTTGTGATCTGATCTGTCCTGGATGATTCTTCCTGGCCCTCTGTGTACTGAGTCTAGTTTCTTTCTGTTGCTAGCTAGAACCCAGACGGGGGAGTCAATGGGAAGCGGTTCCTCTGTGGAGGTTACCTTTTGTGCTTTGAGCCTTTTGGTTTCTGCTATTTTAGCTTTGAGGCATATGTGTTGTAGAGCTGGTGCTTGTTCTACTGTGGGAGGTTTTCCCAGGGGGACATTCACATACAGTTGGTTATTGCAGGTGACTATCTCTGGTTTGTATCCATATGTTAGTTCAAACAGTGAGTAGTCTGTGCTTTGGTTGGTGCATACCCGCAATACTAATAATACATGTTCCACATATAGTGGCCATGTGTCTTTGGCTTTGCCATCCATTATTTTCTCAAGGGTTCTGATGAGGCTGCCATTTAGGTGTTCCACTCTGCCGCTGGCCCTTGGCCTGTAGGGCAAGGTTGTAGAGTGTTTGATGTTTTTGGATTTTAAATTGTTGTTTACTACATGACCTGATAGCTCTGTGGCTCCATCTGTTATGATGTAGTCAGGAGTTCCGTAGTCAGCTATTATTGCCTTGTTGATGAAGCAATTTATTGTTTCTGCTTTTGGTTCTGTGTTGCCCAGCAGATGGGCCAGCGTGTAGTAAAGTCAATTATTACAATTAGAAAGTTTTGCTTAGTTTTTGCTTCTGGGAAGGGTCCCACCACGTCCAGCCCCCAAACCTTGAATGATTCAGGGTCTGGTACTGGATTAACTGTTGGTTATGGAGCCTTGGTGCTGGCGTATTTCTCACACACTGTGCATTTTTCAAAACAACAACTATGTCTTGTTTAAGATTGGGCTACCATACTATCTCTTTTAGAGTGAGGTATAGATTGTTAGCTTTTGTATGTCCTAGTAGGCGGTGATGTCTTAGTATAGTGTTGACTCTTTGTGCACGTTGTGATCTGGGGCGCGGCACAGAGTCACAATGGGAAATCCTAACCTTAGGATTGGATTTGTACTAAGTCTCAGTTAGAACGGCAGGGAAGGCTATGTGATTACCTTGTGGTCCTGATTTAATATTATCTACCAGACATGGCTAGAGAGGCGCTGAAGTACTTGGAGACACAAAGACAAAAATGTGAATAGAACTTAAATTTTATTGGGTATAGAAATTAGGATTATATACTGTGTAGCTTTACCACAAAACAGTAAATGGACGGTAGGATCACTTGCCATCAGCATATATGGGGCAAGTGAGTTGCACAGAATCAGGAAACCAAAGTTTTTGGATTTCCCAATTTGGAGCCAGCCTCATTTTGAAGGGCAAAAGCAAAAGAGAGGGATTTGTCCTCAAAATAACCCAACAAAGGCAAAATCAAAACATGGTGAATGGCGGCATTCACAACATTGCCCCCCTCTAGATTGGCCTTAGGGGGTGGTACTTGCGGAGGAACTTGGCATGCACACGAGCAAATGGTTGACCACTAGAGAGGAGTTTTACAGTATACTCTGACCCTTGTTTGAAGGTCACTTCCAAGGGCCCAATCCATAACAAATCTAGCTTATGAGCACGTCCTCCTACTCTATGTTGATAGTAAAGAATGTGGTCCTCAATGTTGAACTCAGGCAGGGGAGATCTTCCAGCATTGTCAGGGGAGATTTCAAGCAGCTTGGTCTTATAGGCAGTTGTGTAGGCAGAGGCCTGAATATCAATGATTCAATTGACTAGATCTTTGATATGGTAATCAGGATTCATGGCCTTATCAGAGGAGAGTAGGGGGCCCCCCAGGAGCAACGGAGTGCTGGCTTCATGGCCATACAACATAGCAAATGAGGAATACCCAGTGACACAATGTTTGCTAAGGCAATAGACAAAGAGAGCAGCAGGTAAGTAAAGATCCAGTTGGCGGCGTCAGAGTAAGTGAGTTTCCTCATGATAGAAACCAAAGTTGAGTTTGCACGCTCAACTGCCCCATTGGTGGAAGGATTATAGGGGGCAGAGAAGGACTGGTGAGACCCCAAGGCTTCAACAACAGAGGTCACTAACTTGGCGTTGAAGTTAGTCCCATTGTCAGACAACAACACTTGAGGGCAACTGTGACAAAAAATACTTCTTGCAGCAGGAAGGCAGCGGCTGTCTTGGCAGTGATGTCCTTAGTAGGGCAAACTTCTACCCACTTGCTAAAATGATCAACAGCAATTAGGATAAAGTGGCAACCAGAGCAGGAGCAAGGGATAAGTCCTACAACGTCAATACTGACAGTGTGGAATGTGTGTTAAGGGGGGCCTAGCCTGAACTCATGAGCAGCAGCTTTAGGCCGTTGGGGTTGGTAATAATGGCAACTAGCAATAACATCTGGGATCAGAAGGCAAAGCTTTTCCCAGAAGTAATTCTTCTGGAGCCAGCCAAAGATTTGGCAACGCCTCCGTGTCCTGTCTCCTTATGAGCTTGAAGCACCACCAAAAGGCAAAGAATAGGCCTTACATAAGGCAGGTAGTGATCCTGTACTTTCTTGAAGATCTGATTGTCACATATGAGTGTGTCTTCAGATAATTTAGAAAGGGCTCTTGGACTTCTTCTGTCCTTTTTTCCCACAAGGAAGAATATCCAATTAGCTCATATAGGTGATCAGCCTCAGCAGGGTGTAAAGCAAGGATGGGCATTCTGGACAGTCATCAGCATTTTGATGTTGAATCCCGGGGCAATGCAGCACAGTGAAGCTGTATCCTTGCAGACAGAGAGCCCATCTGGTTAGTCGTCCTTCTGGTTCCTTGAGTTGTTGTAGCCATTTGAGCAAAGTGTGGTCTGTAACCACAGTGAAATGGGTGCCATACACATAATGACATAACTGCTTGATAGCATGCAGCACAGCAAGGCACTCTTTCTATGCTACACTATAATTCTTCTCATGCTTATTCAGGACACAAGAGGTATAAGCCACAGGGTGATCCACACCTTCATCATCCAGTTGCGCCAAGATAGCTCCAATGGCCAGATCACTAGCATCAGTATATATGATGAATTCCTTATTGTAGTCAGGATATACTAGGATGGAAGCCTCTTTGAGCTTTTGTTTGAGAGTCTCAAAGGCTTGTTGCTGGCTGGCAGTCCATTTGAAAGGGACATTACGTAGCAGCTGGATCAAGGGTTCACTAGTGTCAGCAAAATCAGGGATGAATTGTCTGTAGTATCCCATCATGCCCAGAAAGACTTGAACTTCTTGCAGGTTGGTGGGCAGAAGAATTTTATCAATGGCCTCAACTTTCTTAGTCATGGGGCAAATTCCTGTCTGAGTCACCTCATGTCCCAAAAATTCAAGGTGTTCCTTGAAAAAGGCACACTTAGATGACTTTAACTTGAGTCCAGCTTCTCAAATCTTTATGAACACTTTCTTTGATAGGTCAGGTGGTTGGTAAAGGTATAACTAAAGACAGTTACACCATCTAAGTACACTAGGACACATGAGAGCTTCAAATTGCAGAGGATGGAGTCCATGGCTCATTGGAAAGTAGCTGGAGCATTGCAGAGTCCTTGCGGCATTTGTGTAGGCTCAAAAAATCCTTTGGAAGTGATGAGTGCAGCCTTATGTCTATCTTTGAGAGAGAGATCAACTTTCCAGTATCCAGAGGCTAGGTCCATGACAGAGAAGAACTTGGAGCCCCCAAGGCAGCAGAGAGCATCATCAATGCGTGGTAAGGGGTAGGAATCCTTTTTGATCAAGGAATTCAGCCGTTGGTAGTTGTCAGGGCCCAGAGGGTCTTGACTGGTTTGCATCAGACTGAACTTAATATTTAAATCAAACTAAATTAAAACTTTATTTCAAGGCTAACTTAGAATGATCACAAGGGGATCATTATGAGCAACATCTTTATATACCATTTCATTAGATTCTTTAGAATCTTCTTAAATCTTCTAGACAGTCTTAGGGACTCTGCTGGTGGCATCAGGCTGGGGTTTTGGGGCATCTTCTGAACAGCATGACTCATGTTTCTTTGCAAAATCCCGCACATCGGGCTTTGCATCCGTGTTTTGTCTAAAAATAGCACAGATTGACTCTCCTGGTGTTTGGCTTCAAAATACGTGTTTGGACGTCCATCTCCGTCCAGTGGTTGCTGAGTTATGCTCAAATTAAGATTCACATCAATTCTTGTGCCTTGGTTGCATAATTGTGTCATTTTGCACTGGTTAGGAAATTTAGCTGGCAGCCAAACTTTAAAAAGCCATAACTCATTGTCAAGAGCAGCTAGGAGAGTCATCAAACTAGCATTGGGATTGTGGAAAATAGAAGAATTTTTTCCAAGGCATTTTTGTAACACAAGATGTGTCAAAGTGTATCCTGACAGTAGTCCATCACAATACAATGTCCTCCATCCTTCTTTTTCAGTATGAGCAAGGGGGAGGCCCATGGACTCTGGGAAGGAGAAAGCAGTCCAGTGTCTAAAAGTTGTTTGAGCTCTTTAGACACCTGAGCATCCTTTAAATGACTGCAACAATAGGGTTTAGTGCAAAAGGGGAGAGCATCACCAGTATCAATCTGGTGAATGACACCTTTAGCTAAACCTTAATCAGTGCTATCCTTAGCAAAAATATCCAAAAACTGATCCAGTAGGTCAAGCACCTCTTTCTGTTGAACTGGAGATAGCTGCAGGAAGTCTTGAGCAGTGAACAATGATAGGACCTGTGGCTCATCCTCAGGTAAGTTAAAGTCATGAAACATACCAAAGTGATGTAGTGATAGGATGTCAGGAGCATTCAAAAACCTGCCATAGCCAATGACCTGCCCTCTAGACACATGTATGGGGAGAGCAGTTAAGTTGGAGACCAGTAGTTGAACAGGGTCTTTATGAAAGACATCCAAGATTCCTGGACAGAGATAGGGTTCATTGTGTCCTAGCCAGAGAGGAGAGTAAAACTCTAGGAATGTACACTTGAGTAGCTCATACAATATTTGGGAGTCTAGGATAGTCTGAGACCAAGGGGGAATAGTCACAGCAGAAGTGGCCAAGAGAGGCATCCCTTCAGACGCAGGACAATCCATAGGAGGGCACTTCATGTTAGAGGAATGGGCATGGTATTTAAAGTGAAAACACCAGTGGGATATTCCAAGGCACATGTTTTGAGGCGCTTCCCAGGAGCTTTAACTGGCTCTTCAAAGATTAAAGGGACATTGTACCCTAATATAGAGAGGTAGCTGTCCTTTAAGTTGATGATCCCATTATATTCCCTAAGGAATTGAGTACCAACTAGAAGGTTGTAGCTCTCATTCTCCAAGACAATGGCAGGTGCAGCCAAGAGTAGCTTGCCAAACCGCATGAGAAGAGCAGAATAAGCTCCTATAGCGCAAGTCATGGATAGCCCAGCTGTACCATATGACTGGTGATAGTTAAGGTCAGGGGCAATTTTGAGCTTCTTGACAAGCTTCAAGGAAACAACATTAACAGGAGACCCTGTGTCTAAGACAGCCTTAATCTTCATATTTTGGATGGATATCTCCACAAAAGTGGTAGTATAACCAAAGGGAGGGAGAACAGCAAGAATGTCTTGGGCTTCTGCCAGTTCTTTGTCCCGCTTTTTGATCATGCATCTTAGGCCCGGGAACTCCTTATAGATTGTCTGGAGAGGGAACAAGACTGAGACATTTTTGAACACAGCGTCAGCAACCTCAGAAGCTTCCTCTGAAGATTTGAAAAGCACAGGAGACCTCTTGGATTGAGTGAGGTATGGGCAAAAGACAACCTCTTTGGCTTCAGGCAGAGGCTTGGCAGTTGTTGTAGTTTTCTCAGAATGTAGCTTATAAGAGACTGCTATAGTTTCAGGACCAGCCAGGACTGAATACCCATAGGTGTTGGGATTTTTTATATCAGAATTGCCCATGTCAGAATCATCAGAGATTTTGTGGAATAGCAGCAGAATGGGAGGAGCTTCAGTGTCAGCAGGCTCAGAGTCAGCAATGGAGGGGGGAATCAAAGGAGACTGGGAAGAATTGTCAACTGAGAGTGTCTCTACCTCTAGGTTAACTGTTCTTTTCACACCTGCTCTTTGGGATCAGCTCCTTCAACTTGAGGATTGGTGCAGACTCAGGAATGATACCTATCTGTCCACAGTTATGGCAACCCTGGCGTCAAGGAGGATTCTGTGAGTTCATAGTGAGGATACGCGGGCCCTGTGAAGACAAACTAGAGGTAGATGCAGCACAATTCTCCTGCACAACTGCTCCAGAATGGGTAAGGTGCATATCCTGCAACAGCATCTTTATTCTCTTCATAGAAGAAAGCATGGCTTTATGGGCCTTGAAGTGAAGACACAGGAGCTGGTTAACCTTGAGGGCTTGAGAGCAAGCCATGTATGCTTCATGTGCAGTCAGCTGGTGGCTTGTGATCAGTTGTTGTCCTTCCATATAGAATCTATCTGAAAATTCAGCTAGGGTCTCCTTTGGCTTGAAAGAAATGTTCATGAAGGCATTCTTCTTCACTTTCAAACTAAGTTAACCACCAAATTTGTCAATCAGAAGTTGCTTCATATCTTCCCAGGTCTCAATGGTGGGCAGCTCTGGCACTAATACCTATTGACAGGTTGGGTGAAGACAGGTTAGAATGTGTTTCTTCTTATCTTCATCTGAGGCTCTTCTCATGGCAGTTTTGTAGATAGTTAGGAAATCTGCAATGGTCAAGGGTTTGGGGTCAAAGACTTGCTTAAAGGTAGGCTTGAAGTGCGCTTCTGGAGTTGGGCCACCATTGTTGCTATTGAGTACATTTATATGTGGGGAGAATTCTGCTTTGGATTTGGTGGGGGGCTGTATGGCCCACAGCTGGCAAACACTTTCCTTGAGGGTAGTCAAGGTTTCAGCAGTGCGGGTGCCTGTATTATTAGCTAGGGTGGTCTGCCACTTAGTAACATCCAGGCACTGACCCTGTGCTGTTACTACCAAGGACAGTTCAGCCAGTCAGGATATAAGAGACAGAACCACCAAAAGGCAAGGGGAAAACCTGTCATTCACTGCATCAATTAACTCACTCATTTATTGTATGTCTTTATCAAGCTCAGAATGATCTTGTTTTAAGTGGTCCACCTCATTAGCTAGAGCTATCAACTCTCTAGCACAATGAATGCGGGGGCTTCTGACAAGCCATAGCAACAGCAATCTTCACCAGCAACCCCAGTTGAACTAATAACAGGCACCATCACCTCACGTAAGGCAGCAACATCTTGTTGTAAGTCAGCAACCTGAGTTGTCAGAGCAAGTACCTAAGGATCAGGCTGAGGGGCTTTGGGAGGGCAACCCTGACTTCAGATGGATGCTCTTAAATCTCAAATGGCATCCCATAGTCTCTGTTCTCTATCTGCTAATTCATCAGATGGAGGAGAAGGCAGGGCATCTGACTTGGAGGTAGATAGCTCATTCACTTGAGTCTGGAGTTTGGCAATGATAGCAGCAGTAGCAGCCCTTTCTTAATCAAATTCCTTGACAAGTTCACAGAGGCCTTTTGCAGCATGGACTGCTACTTGCTGTAATTGATCAAAGGAGTAAGCACTGAACTTGTTGAATTGCTGCACAAGTTTTTCAAAGTAAGTGAGATAGGCATTTAGAGTGGAATCTACTTGGGCACGCCAGGGCTGTTCCAACTGGTGGAACTCATGAAGACACTCTCTGACATACTCAGGGATGGACTGGCACATTTGTTTGATGGAATTGACCAAGCAGATTAGGAGGTTACAGAGTTGCGCTGATTGTCTGATACTAAGGAAAACAAGGAGTGGATCCACTGCTGGTAGGCTGCAAATTGATCCCAGTGATGAGTGATGGTGGCTTTTAGCAAGGAAATCTCCTGAAGGGGGAGCCCTAATATCATTTGATGATGTGCTAAGGCAGGTTGTATGAAGGACAACAATAAATGTTAAGCAGAGCCAGCCACTGAGAGGAGATGCTGTAAAATTGTGGAGCTACAATCAATTTGTAGTATTCTGCTTGGGTGAACTATAGCCAGAGGCAAGGGATGGCTCTGTCACGGGCTATCCCAAGGGCTACTGCCATGACTTGTTCTAAGTCAGGGGTACCCAAAGGGTAAACCACTAGGCAAAACCACTCCAAAGGTTCAGCACAGTAGGGAAAATAGGCAGATCAGCAATGTCTTCCTCAATAGGAGGACTGGTAATTTCAGGCAAAGTTGTCTCTTGTATGGGAGGAGGCAAAGGTCCTGAAAACATTGTTGCAAAAGGTATAACCAAGGGGCTTACAGCCCCTGTAGTGAGCACCATTTTTGTTGTGATCTGAGGTGCGGCAAAGAGTCACAATAGGGGAAATCCTAACCTTAGGATTGGATTTGTACTAAGTCTTGGTTAGAATGGCAGGGAAGGCTATGCAATTACCTTGTGGCCCTGAATGAATAATATCTGCTAGATTTGGCTAGAGAGGCGCCAAAGTACGTGAAGACAAAAAGACAAAAATGTGAATAGAACTTAAATTTTGTTGGGTATAAAGATTGGGATATATACTGTGTAGTGTTACCACAAAACAGTACTTGGACGGTAGGATCACTTGCCACAAGCATGAGTGGAGAGAGGGAGTTGCGCAGAATTAGTAAACCAAAGTTTTTGTATTTCCCAATTTGGAGCCAGCCTCATTTTGAAGGGCAAAAGCAAAAGAGAGGGATTTGTCCTCAAAATAACCCAACAAAGGCAAAATCAAAACATGGTGAATGATGGAATTCATGACAGTGCAAGTGGGATGTAGGGAACATGTTTATCTTTAATGATGCAATTAACTGTGTCATTTGACATGTGGATTTATTTTTTATTCCTTACTAATGTATCATGGGTTAGTTGATGTGTGGAGGGTTTTTTTTTTCCTTTTTCTTGTACTCAGTGTTATATAGGTTGGACTAGTCAGGGTCCAGGTGGTCAGGAAGATCTTCTCTTGGCTGATATAGCCTAGAGAGAGCATCAGGTGTGACCAGCTCTGCCCTCTTTTTCTATTGGATGTCCAAATTGAGCTGCTCCAGCAGGGACATCCATTTGGCTTGTTGCTGTGCAAGTGCGTTCTGAGTTTTGAAATATATTAAGGATTTATGATCAGTTAGTACTCAGGCATTTAGATGTCCTTCTAGATAACATCTCTATTTATTGCATGTGTGGTATATTGCTAGAAATTCCTTGTCATGTATGGGGTACCTCTGCTCAGTGTTGATTAGTTTTTACTTTTGTAACATACTGGCAGGAAGTCTTGCTGCCCTGGCTGGCAGATGTGTAGGACTGCACCAATGGCGTTATCACTGGCATCCGGCTCAAGCTTGTAGCACCTGTTGTTATTAGGGTATTGCAATATTGGTGCTTCAATCAGAGCTTGTTTAAGTAGTTTGAAATTTTTGTCACATTAAGGTGTCCAGATTAATTTCTTTTTGGCATTACCCTTGGTTAATTTGTTGATTGATGCAGTGAGTTTTCTACAGTCTTTGATGTATTTCCTTAGGTAAGCTATCATTCCAAGAAAGCATCTAACTTGTTTAACGGAGGTGGGGTGTTGCATGTTATTTAGGGCTTTTATTTTGTCTGGATCTTCTTTTATGCCACCATCAGAGACAATGTGGACCAAGAGCAAGAATTCCTTTTCCATAAATTGGCACTTGCTAGGCTTTGCATAAAGTTTGTGCTTTGCAAGTCAATTGAGTGTCTTGCAAATATGTGTGAGGTTTTCCTCTTTGGTTTTTGAGAATATTATGATATTTTCAAGGTAGCATAATGTATTTGGGAGACTGTTTAGTGCTTGGTTCATCATGATGACAAACGTTGAGAGGGCGTTGGTCATCCCAAAGTTCATTATCCTACATTCAAAGGATCTAAATTGCGTGCAGAACGCGGTCTTTGGTATGTCTTTTTCTTTAACTTCAACTTGATTATAACCTGAGGTGAGGTCAATTTTGAAGAAAAATTTGGCTCTGGAGAGTCTTGCAAACAGATCCTCTATGAGTGAAAGGAGATATTTATTCTTTACTGTGCTTGCATTTAGAGCTCTGTAGTAGTTACTAGACGGAGTAAGCCTTCCTTTTTCTTCACAAAAAACACTGCTGCCCCCAAGGGGATTCTGATGGGCGGATGAAGCCTTTAGCTAAGTTGTCCTCAATATGTTCTTTGAGGGTTTGGGTCTCCATGGGGGAGAGTCTGTAGAGGGGTGTAGGTTTGGGAATGGCCTTGCATAGGTCAATGCTGTGTTTGACCTCCTGTTCAGGGGGTAACTCTGTGAGCTCTTCCTTAAATACATGAGTGTATCTTTTAGGAGTGCTACAAGTTCTGGGCATTGGATTTTGGTTGTTTGTATGTTATTAAATTCAGTGTACCTCATTATGTGGAGTGTAATGTCTTTGGTTAGACGTTCCAAATTGTACTTATTTATGAATTGAACAAATACTGTGTCTCTTAGAATGAGATTGTTAGGTTCTTTGAGAATTTTGAAACTGACTCCATTGTGTTTGATGGCCGTTGTCTTTGTTTTCCAACATACGTTGGGGTTCACTCAGCTGAACCAGTTCATGCCTGCTACAATGTTGTAGTTTATGTTGTTCATGAAAAGTCCTTTGATAGACTTTTAAATGCCTTGGAGGTCAATTCTTAAGGGAATTGTTTTGCCTTCAAGTAGAACCTTTGATCTGTCTGCCATTCTGGCATATTTGAAGTTGGATTTGACAACTGGTATCTTGTATTTGGTTAAAAATGGTTTTTTAATCATGGTGTGTTGTGCACCAGAGTCAAATAAAATTTTATGTGTATGAGATTTATAAGTGCATGGGTAGACAAGAAGTTGTGAGTGATCTTTAATTTTTATGTTCATAAAAATGGGGGATTGTGGGACACGTGGGATGCAAGCAGCAAAGTTTGTGCCTTGGTACTTCTTCTTGTCATTTTGGGAGGAGACAGGGGCACTTAAGCCTGTCCCCCCTCCTCTTTTCCCTGTTCCTCTGTTTTGAGACCTTTGCGGTCAGAAAATGTGGGGTCAGATTCATAGCAGGTTGCTGTTTCAGCATTGTTTACTTCAGTGGTGCCCTCTTTCTTGAGACAGGAGCGGTTTGCGCTTTGGCTACAATTGCCATTGTTACAATTGGAGTTGCCGTTGCTATGATTGGTATTTTGGCGTTTATTGCCATTGGAGTTTTCTCTTCCATTGCCATTTGAGGAGCAATTGCTGTTGTGTGCAGCATATTCCATGTTTGCGCTTTTTCTGCGTGCTTGGCTTCTGCAATGAGCGTAGGCATGGAGGTGTTGGCCTCTAAGCGGATGAGGGCAGCAACTGAGGGTTTCATTATGTTGTTAAA
Organism: Entomophthora muscae; assembly: GCA_014839935.2. Classification (NCBI taxonomy): domain Eukaryota; kingdom Fungi; phylum Entomophthoromycota; class Entomophthoromycetes; order Entomophthorales; family Entomophthoraceae; genus Entomophthora; species Entomophthora muscae. Next base: position 36,785 of record QTSX02007343.1, on the reverse strand, counting down.
TTAAGCTCTAGTGTACACGTTGTCATCTTGCTAGGTCTTGTATCTTGCAGTGTATTTCTTCAAATTCATTAATGTAAGCTGTGATAGTGGTCTTCTGAGAAAGATTGCTGAGCTGTATTGCAATGTCTTGTAGGGATTCAGTGATACAGAAGTTGTGGGTAAAGTCTGCTTTGAACTCTTCCCAGTTATCAAGCTATTTATCAGTTTGTGATCCAACCTAAGTGGCAAACCAGTTATCTGCAGCCTTGTACAGGCGCTTGCTTGCTTCCTGGACCCATTTTTTGTGAGAGATGCAGCTGACGCGGAGTTTAGCAGCTGAGTAGTATAGCCAGTTGATGATGTTTTCTTTATTTTTACCAAAGAATTTGTCAATACCAATGTACTTGGTGTTTGTAAGTTCACCTGTGATAGGTGGTTGTGTGTTTGTTTGTGGTTGGAGAGAGCAACTGTATTGAATTATCTTGGTACATGCTTTGGGCATGACCAGTCCTTCAAATGTGGTGCATCTGCTAGGTATATCTTTGTCAATATTGTGGGTGAAGAAGTATGTGTTCCAGGTATCCTGGGATGTGGCCTGGTTGAGTACGTGAAGGAAGGTGTGCAGGTTCTGTTCAGTCATTATTTTTTCATGGGTGTGGTCAAAAACTGTAGCTGCTACCAGTGATGAGAAGCGACTTTAGGGGAAGCTTCAAATATGAAATTAAGAAGAGAAGTATATTTTATTAGCTAATACTTTAGACTTATATAGCTTGCCTGTGGTGGAATATAGTTGGATCAAAGATAGAGAAATCCATGTGTAGGATGGTTTTGAGTCACTGGATACTTGAAAAAGTCATGTGGTATTGGTTTATTGCCTTTCTTGGTATGTAAAACAGTATATTGGATTGGCACCAAACCAGGCAATGACTGGATGTTAAGTGTGTCAGCAGTGGCCAGAATATTTGTACATCCAGCTTCTCAACACTATTCAAGTTAAATTATAGTTAACATATGTGTCACAAAATATTAAATAGTTATGCAGCTTTTTCAAAAAGCATATGTATCAATTCCTTTATCCATGAGATTGAAATGAATGCAGTTTATGAAAATGTACACCTGTATTGGTCCCAATAGCAACTGATAGGATTGAAACTAGCAGAAGTGCATCTATTCAACCTGCTCTTATCTGAATCATGGGTGAATGAAACTAATCCAGATATGAATAAAAAAACTCAAAGCCACTTCATTATTATTACTAAGACAATAATGTATATTGAAGAGATGTGGTTGAATAATAAGTTTATAACAAAATCCACTGTTATTTCATTTCCTTGGTTATAAAAATTATTATTAAGATTATCTGAAACCATTTATAAGCTATACCCTTTGCTTTATTTGAAATATTGCAACCAGAATGTCCATCCTAGTTATTGCTGTATCTCACAATACACAGGGGTGCTCAAAAAGCCACCCCATGACAAATCTTATGTCATATTTTCTCTCAGTTTCCTTGATTTGACAGAATTCCAGATTTTTCTATAAAAAAGTGCTTCCAATGATAATCTAACCCATGACCAATCCATTATTGTTTAAACCTTACTTAGATCATTACTACCATTGCCATTCTCTTAGTGGCCCAATGTCTAATTACCTTGGTAAAAGAACCTCCATTCTTATTAAGAAATATCATCTTGTTACAATTTTTACTCTTCACAATTTATGGACTTTTGTATTTAACAGCACATATAATGGACTGAAACTAGTCAAGTTGTAACAGGAAATAATTTTATGCCCCAAATCTGGTAAATTTTAGCTTATAAAAGCCGCAGAAATGAATTGAAGGTAGCCAAATGCAAAGAACTCACTAAAATAATATCTAAACAAATCTTTTTATCAATTAAAAAGATGAACCCATACCATTCCTATGCATCTGGGTGTGAGCTAAGTATGTTTTGGACTGATTTTTCTTTTTTAAAAAAGCTAAAAGTCTACAATACTTAGTTTAAAAACATAAAAAGTAACATCTAACTATATATAACCTATATAAAATATATTATTGGATGATCTCAATGACAAGGATTATCATATGATGATTTTGTCATTTCTAAGAATTAAGCTATACACTTTTTATGTTTAATATTCAGTTACATTCTAAGGTTTATTTCCTTACAACTTTATAAATCTGTTTATTTCTTCAAGTAATTATTCTGTTCTTTTCATATCATTAGATGATACTTCTAGCACCAGTCCTGTGTTGAAGTTAAGAGCTATTTTTCACATGGTTCCAAGAACAGATAAATATGTTTTTTCCTGGTTTGTCAAACAACATTTGGTTTGAAATTCTTTAATTCCTATACTAGGTGGTTGCCCGTCCAAGAACAGAAATGAAATAAAGCCAAAAATAATAATTGAATATATTTTATTGGATTTTTAGGTTGGGATTATTTACTACCAAATCAATTTGAAAAACTGTGTTTAAAGAATCCTTCTTAATATGCTGATTCAACTTTTATTTATTTAAAATAAATTTGCATTTCCCAGGTATAAATGTTGATAGAAATTTAAGCAATTGGAGTAGACCTATTAAGCTAAACAAATCTAGAAAAATAACTCAAAGTGTATATAAAAATATAGAGCTGATCTATAGCTTTAAAACAAGCTATCTAACATTAAGCTTGGCTCAGCATTCACAGAGTTATATTATTTTTAGCTTAAAGGGTGTACTGTAAATTCAGAACCTAAATGTAAAAATGCAGGATTGTCAAATTCTTGGTCCAAATTTTGAATCACTTTTGCGGGCAACTCAGCTGAGTGAAAATTAAAATATTTAATAAAATCAACCATTTAATTTGACTTTTTTGGTTTATTTAAATTGGCAAAATTTGAATCCCTTGAGCACATAACTCAACTAACAAAAGACAAAACTCAGCAAACAAATGCAGAATACATGAATCATAAATGCAGGATTCTAATGTACAATTTGAGATTTCTGTATGTCTAAAAAATTGTAGACAGCATGAAATCAGTAACAAATCTAAAATTGCAAGATTGTCAAATCCAAGAACCAAATTTCAAATCATAATTGAGGTGAATTTCAAATAAATATAATTTATGGGCATCTCAAAAAGGATGTCAATGGATCTAGAGTGGACTTTTGCTAATTCTTTTGGGAACAATAGAAATTCTCAAAAATAATCCTATTCCAGTTTAGGATGGCTAAAATTTAGATCCTACTATTCACCAACTTAACAATAAAATTGACTTAAATATACACTCCTCTTTTTGAGTTTAATTTCTTTAATAAAAAATCATTGTGTCTTCTTTCAATAACAACCAAGTAAACAAACTGTTCCCTGGCCTTGACAAAATCATGCAGGGCTACACTGGGTCTTCCAATAGTGGAGCCTCTGTCTATGGTCATTCCCAACCTGCAGGCCTCTCCCCAAGCACTACCCAGGAGTGTGTTCTTTCTCCTGTGTCTTCTAGCATGACCCTGTTTTTGCAACATTCACAGGCAGCTGCTAATCCAGATTGTGTATCAATACTAGCATCCATAATCAGCCAATTTAGCCAAAGGGTCACCCAGGGAAGCTAGAATCCAGAAACAGCCAATAAGATGGCACCATCTGGTCCCCAAGACAGACACATCCCACCTCCAGCCAATCAGCCTGTAAGATGCAGAAGAAAGCTAATTACCCCAGAGATTGTTCTCAAAATGGTTGAAAAGTAAGAGATGCTTATGTGCCTTGGGAAAATTGAGGCTGTGATGGGTTTTACAAAGTCTAATGTGGTTGCAACCCTGCAAGCTCATGCCAACTGTGGCCCCTCTCCCAAGAAGACCCCTACTGGTGCCTGTACTTGAACCAATGGTGAAAAAGCCCATCCTCTTATGAAGGCCATCATGAAACATGACCTGCAGATGCCCCTGGTCCAGGTACATCTCCAACTGGGACTCTACAGCATTTTCACAAATACAAGAACAGTGAATTCATGGACGCACAGAGTTGTGATTGCTGCTAGAATCTTGTCTAATCCAGTTCTCATTGGCCCTGGTTTGGTGGATACCAACCCCTACAATTCAACCATCATTGATTTTATTAAAGGGAGGGTAATGAGGACGCTCAATGACGTCATCTTCTTGTTGTATGCCATGATTTCTGCAAGTATATAAGATTATGGAGAAAAGGGTATCCGATCTGATGTTTACAAGTGTGGGCCAATTTTTTATGGAATTGTTGGGTTTTTTTTGGCAGTTTCCCCATTGGGGGTCAATTATTACTTGGCAATATCAAACACTGCAGATGGGTATGCCTACTAAACGTAGCTCAAGGCATGCTGGAGGATTGGGCTACTCAACAAGCTGTGTACACTGTTGTATTGAGTGCAGAGATGGAGGAGCAGGAATGAGCAACCAAGGAAATTAGGGCTGCAGGACATAACTGCTGGTCCTACACCATCAACCATGCTGAAATGCATCTTGCATATGTATGTCTTTAAAATTTTGGTTCAGCTCTCAGGCACTCAAAGCCTGCCACATACAATGTACTGTGCACCCAAAATATGAAGGGTTTTGAGCTTTTCCCTTCCATATTTTTCCAGAAATTATAAGATCTCATCATCTTCTATGAAAGTGATAGTGATAAGTCCAGAAAGGACTCCTGCCTCCCCCCCACCCTCATCCGTTTGGTTTGTCAAGCCCACATATGTGACAGAAGAAGAATTTGAGCAATTGAAGCAATCAGCTATTGCCGCCTCTTACCAGTCTACAAACCCTGCCTCTCCAACTCCCCCATCAAGACCAAGCCACCCACCTTCCAACCATGACTCCCAAGCCACCACCCATTCCCTCCCCACTACCTCTGATGCCATCCCTTTTATAGGCGCAGATAATGGGGATGTACATTCTGCCCATTCCCTCCCCTACTTATCCCTTGATGAGAAAAATAAAACCTTTCTTTTTGAGAAATTATTAAAATTGATATTATTTCTTTCAATTCATAATTAATAATATTGATAAGGAGCACCTTTTGGGAAAGCTTCAAATATATAATTAGGAAGAGAAGAAGTATATTTTATTAGATAATACTTTAGACTTATATAGCTTTAGCTGTGGCAGGGATTTTAGTTAGATCAAACCCAGGGGCTGGTTATGTGCTGGATGGGTTCAAGTTGCTGGATACCTGGACAGTCATGTGATACTGGTTTGTTGCCATTTTGGTATGCCAAAAGATATATTGGAAAGGCACCAAATTGGGCAATGACTGGATATTAGGTGTGATGGCAATAGCCGGAATACTTGTACAACCAGACCCTCAACACACCCCTCCCTTAAGGGGTTACTTGGGTACATCAGGAAGGGGCTTTGTCTTGAAAGCTGCTGCCTGATGTTCCTGGAGTTGTTTACTAGTGGGCACCAACTGGATCAAGTGTTCTCCTTTGCTAGGGCGGAGGCAAGATCTGTGATACTTTTTGGTGATGGGCTCTTTGGCACCCTGGAACTTAACCAGGTAGGTGTTCCTGTCTGGTCAGTATCTGATGATTCTTCCTGGTCCTCTGTGTACTGAGTCTAGCTTCTTTCTGTTCCCAGATAGGACCCAGACGGGGGAGTTGATGGGGAGTGGGTCCTCTGTTGAGGATACCTTTTGGGGTTTGAGTCTCTTTGTTTCTGCCAGTTTGGCTTTGAGGTGTATGTGTTGTAGAGCTGGTTTCTGTTCTACTGTGGGAGGTTTCCCCGGGGGATCTTCACATACGGTTGATTATTGTGGGTGACTATTTCTGGCTTCTACCTGTATGTTAGTTCAAACAGTGAGTAGCCTGTCCCTTGATTGGTAAAAACCTGGGATACTAGTAATGCATGTTTCACATAGAGTGGCCATGTGTCTTTGGCTTTGTCATCCATTATTTGCTCCAGGGTTCTGATAAGGCTGCCGTTCAGGCGTTCAATTCTGCCGTTGGCCTGTGGCCTGTAGGGCAAGGTTGTGGAGTGTTTGATGTTCTTTGTTTTTAGATTGTTGTTTACTACATGGCCTGTTAGCTCTTTTGCTTCATATGTTATGATATAGTCTGGAGTGCTGTAGTATCTTATGATTGCTTTATTGATGAATCAATTTATTGTTTCTGCCTTGTGATCTTTTGTTGCCCAGCAGATGGGCCAACATGTGGCAAAGTTGATGGCTACAATTAGGAAATGTTGATTTTTTTTGGTTTCCAGGAAGGGTCCCACTACGTCCAGTCCCCAAACCTTAAATGGTTTGGGGTCAGGTACTGGGTTGACTGTTGGCTGTGGCGCCTTGGTGATGGCGTATTTTTCACACACTGTGAACTTATTTAGAACATCAATTATGTCTTGCTTCAGGTTGGGCCACCATACTATCTCTTTTAATGTGAGATATAGATTGTTAGCCTTTGTGTGTCCTAGCAGACGGTGGTGTCTTAGTATAGTGTCAACTCTTTGTGCAAGTGGAATGTATGGAATGTGTTTATCCTTGATGATTTGGTATACTGTGCCATTTGATACGTGGAAATGTTTTTCATTCCTTACTAGTGTATCATGGGTTATTTGGTGTGTGGAGAGATCCTTTCCTTTTGTCTTGTACTCAGTGTTGTATAGGTTGAGCCAGTCAGGGTCCCGGTGGTCAGGGTGATCCTCTCTTGGCTGGCATAGCCTAGAGAGAGCATCAGCTGTGACCAGCTCTGCCCCCTTTTTATATTGGATGTCCAGGTTAAGCTGTTCCAGAAAGGACATTCATTTGTCTTGGCGCCATGCAAGTGCGTTCTGAGTTTTGAAATAGATTAAGGATTTGTGGTCAGTTAACACTCAGACGTGTAAGTGTCCTTCCAGATAGCATCTCCATTTCTTGCATGTGTGGTATATTGCTAGCAATTCTTTGTTGTGTATTGGGTACCTTTGCTCAGTGTTTGTTAGTTTTCTTCTTTTGTAACATACTGACAGGAAATCTTGCTGCCCTAGCTGGTGGATTTGTAGGACTGCGCCAATGGTGGTGTCACTAGCGTCTGACTCAAGCTTGTAGCACCTGTTGTTATTAGGGTATTGCAAGATTGGTTATTCAATCAAAGCTTGTTTTAATAGTTGGAAATTCTTGTTGCATTCTGGTGTCCAAATGAATTTCTTTTTGGCATTACCCTTGGTTAGGTCATTGATTGGTGTGGTGAGCTTTCTGCAGTCTTTGATGTATTTCCTTAGGTAAGCTACCATACCAAGAAAGCATTTTACTTGTTTCACAGAGGTGGGGTTTTGCATGTTATTTATGGCTTTAATTTTGTCTGGATCTGCTTTGATGCCACTGTCAGAGACAATGTGGCCCAATAACAGGAGTTCTTTTTTTCCATAAATTGGCACTTACTAGGTTTAGCGTATAGTTTGTGCTTTGCGAGTTGATTGAGTGTCTTGCGGACATGTATGAGGTGTTCCTCTTTTGTTTTTGAAAATATGATGATGTTGTTGAGGTAACATAATAAGTTCAGGAGTCTGTTTAGCGCCTGGTTCATCATGGTGACAAATGTTGCTGGGGTGTTTGTCATCCCAAAATTCATTACTTTACATTGAAACAACCCAAATTGCGTGCAGAATGCAGTCTTTGGTATGTCTTTCTCTTTAACTTCAACTTGGTTATAACCAGATGTGAGGTCAATTTTTGAGAAAATTTTTGCTCTGGAGAGCCTTGCAAATAAGTCTTCTATGAGGGGAAGTGGGTATTTATTTTTTACTGTACTTGCGTTTAGTGCTCTGTAGTCAGTAACTAAGCAATGAGATCCTTCTTTCTTCTTTATTAATAAAACCGCTGCCCCCACAGGGATTAAGACAGACAAATGAATCCTTTGGCTAGATTGTCCTTAATGTGGGCTTTAAGTGTTTGGGTCTCCATGGGAGAGATTCTGTAGAGGGGTGCAGGTTTGGGCATGGCTTTACTTAAGTTGATGCCATGTTTGACCTCTTGTTTGGGGGGTAACTCTGTGAGTTCTTCCTTGAATACATGAGTATATGTTACAGATCCTGAATGGATTAGACAAAAAGTTGTCCATCTAGGGATTAAGCAATGGAACAATTGCGTGGTTGGGCTATTGCATCCTGATTTCACTAGTGATAAAGACGTTTAAAACGCCCCTAAAACAGATGTTTGATTTGCCTTTCAAACGCACACAAGGCACGGGCTTCACTTCTGGGATTATAAATAGAACAACAAAGTTATTTATATCTACCTCCTTAAGGAAAGCCACAAGAAAGCAGTTGTTCTCCCGTGCAGGACTTTTAGCTGTGTCAACCTACTCTCCTCCATTTGGAAAGTTCTTCTGTCTGTGCTCCCTGCCTCTGGTGGCAATCCCCCCACCTCACACTATATAAGTGTGATACTATCTAAATAAATACCAGTTTTTTCTATACACCTTATTATTCTTCTGTCCTTTATAGGCTGTCACTATACCATCAACAGGTATAGTTTTAAGAATTAGGTCACTGACTAACTGTCTGTAGAAACTAGCAACCCTTTGCTGCAACTTTTACGGCATTGGCGCTCATGTCTTACAACACCAACAACCCCCACCCCCACGGTCCTTTCAATGAGGAGGGAGGAATCCCCCTGGCCCAGTCTCCTACCACTGCTTCTCCTTACCACCAGGCACCGGCCTTTACTGCTGCTAATGCCCATGCTGGGGAAAGAGCAGGCGCTCCCTATGACCTGCCCAACCTAAGCCAATTCATGCCAGAACATCAACGCCCCAAGCTATTGTTTTTGGTCAACCACTGCTACTACAAGCCCCTGCCCCCTTGGAGATGGACTCCAACTCTTCACCTTCTAAGAACAGCATCTATAATGCCATATACGCCATGGATGTTGGTGCTGCTGGCAATGGGTCTTGCTCTGAACACCTGGCCATTCAGCAGCCTTCTGCTGAAAACTCCTTGGGTTGCTTTCAGAACCTCTCCCAGTTCAACCCTGACCAGCTCCGCTGTGACCTCTGTACTGTTGAACATACCAAGGACTACCTACACCAATTTGTCCATCCTACCGTATGCCACAACCAAATGCACCTGGGCCACATCCAAAGCCTAGTTCATGACCAGGGAATACTGGTATCTAACCAACAGACGTTCCTCCAGGTTCTGTACTCTGAGCTTGGCAATACTTTCACCACTGTCAATCAGTATCTTTCCAAAGTCACCAACACCCAGAACACCATGCTCCACTGGGTCAATGCCATCAAAGCGGGTATAGCTAAGCTAGTTCCAGTGTATATGGTACAGATCCTCACCCATAAGGGTGTAGATGCCAATTGGATTAGTGTGGTTACAAACCACGTGCTGAAGACTGGCCCCATGGTTCAAAGCCTGACTCATGAGGTGGAAGTCTTAGCCTGCCGCCTTGCCACCATCCCCCGTTCACCCCCACTTCCCTGCCACCAACAACTCCCCTTCCAGTGCCCTTCTTGGTTGAGACATCCTTGAGCTCTTTGATCACTACAAGAAGATGCAGACAGAATTGGTCCAACAGAGTGCCAATCTTGCCTTCCTGTTTGAGGGCTACCACACTGTGTCAGAACTTCAGGATCATCTCAAATTTTGCCAATTGCATGACAGAGCCAACAGCCAGACCCAAGTCAGGAAGGCCAAGGAAGTAATAGCCTTGCTTCAAGCTGAGCTTGTCACCCACAAAAAGCGCATCATCTCTCTGGAAGATGAATTGGATATCACCTGTCAGGAGAACAAGGTCTACCAAGATGAGCTGGATGAGCAACAACTTCTCCTGGACGCCTTCCAGAGCCAATTGTATAAGATGGAAAGTAAGATTATGGCCGTCAACTTACAGGCTAAGTCCATCAACTCCAAGAGTCACCACAGTCTACTGAGGTCCTCTAGTCCTGAGTTCTATCATAGCTACAAAAGCAATGAGGACCACACTTTGTTGGCTTCTAACGCTGTACAAGTATTAGAGCCAGTACTGGAGTCTGAAGATGACGTCCTGGCCACCCCTGAAGCTTCTGGAGCTTCTCAAAACAGAGAAGGTGAATGCAAAGCCCAGCAAGAGGAAAATTGTTGCCGCGCCTCTGAGGCTAGGTTTGCTGCCTCCACTCTCAGCTGTTCCCGTCTCACCCACTCTTCAGTGAGGATCACACCTTCTCCCCTCCAACATGGCTCCAACAACTTCAAGCCCGTCAATCTACCCAAGTTTGACGCAAGAGCAATATGGCCATGTTCTTACGTCTGTACCAGAACTCCATGTATGGCGCAGACAATGCCATGAGGGACTCCACAATCATCAACTGTCTGGATGCTGAGACTCAAACCATTATCTTGCCATGTCTCCCTAAGAATGACTGGACTTTTTCTAATGTCTCCAGAGCCTTGAAAGAAGAATTTGATAGCCAAGAAGCACTCCTTGGTTGTAAGATGGACTTTGATGACACCAAGTTAAAGGTGGGGGAAACCCTAGAAGACTTCACTTCTAGGTTCTACCTTGAAGCTCAAACTCTGTTGTCTATGAGTGCAGTGCAGTTTATTGATGCGCAGTCAGCACTCCTTAATGCTGTACATGTCAACCAGGAACTATCTCTGGCCCTTAAGTCAGGCATTTACAACGCCCACACCGTACAAGATCTGATCTGCCTCCTACGCACCTACAAGGAGGAGTTCAAAGTCCCTCTTCCTGAAGGCCGCCCTTACCAGCAATCTGAGCATAGATCCCACGTGGCTGTTGAGATGCCCAAGCCTTCCAACAAGGTTGGGCCTGCTTCAGTCAACAATGGCCCCCGTACTTGCTTCAAATGTGGTATGGCTGGCCACTTCTATTGGAAATGTAGGAATCCATGCCAAAAGATCCATCATGTAGGCATGAAGGAAACTGAGGAGGACTACACCAAGGACGCTGATATTGAGGAGAATAATGAGGACCAGTCAAAAAACTACTAAGCAGCCAGGACAAGGAGAAATCCTTGGCTGCCTTTGTAACTTTGACACCCTCATCTCCCCCCATACCACTGCCCCCTGACAAACCAGATCAGAGGCCTGCTGCCTTGCCATTCTCTGGGACCAACCCTAAGGACAAACCCTCTCTGATTGACTTCAACTCCCAACCAATACATGAAGATGTGGAGTCTAACAGAGTTCAAGAGGACCTCCTCCATTGAGTCCTCACTGTTAAAACACAAACTCATCAGACTACACTTTGTCCTGAGGTGGTTATCCCCCAAATAGCTCAGAGAACAGTATCCCTACCCTATGCTGAACAACTGGCTCAACCAGGCGTGGAAGTCACTCATGAGGAGGACAGTGCTGAACAACTGACCAAGCTGCTCTGCACAGTAAACATCTCAGCACCGCTAGAATTCCTCAAGGAAGTAAGCCCAGCTGTGGGAGCTGCCATGGCTACCTTCCTGGAGAAGTTCAAAGGACTAAGCGTACACCAGGTCTTAAAGATTGTGGAGATCAGAGAGGACCGCCAGGATTGTACCTATATCAACCTGGTAGTGAACAAGACTCATGTCTGGGCCATACTGGATACTGGTGCCCCTGGAAACATTATATCCTCTCAGCTGGTTAAGAAGCTTAAGCTGGCACCAGACTTGGCCTACCATGAAGAGTTTGGTACTGCTGGGCCACTGACCACTAGAGCAAAAGGAGCCTACTCTTCTCTCCCTCTTTGCTTTGAGAAGCTAATGATCACTGCTCCAGCTATAGTCCTGGAAAACAACAGCTATGATATTCTTATTGGGACTAGCTTCATGGTTTAGTATGGCACTGTGACTAACCATGGAGACCATACATTTGGAATGTTGGGACATTTCATACCCATGCTCTATCAGGGTGATTGTCTGTCTGACCTGCCCTTACAACGTCTGCACTACATCAATCCGGAGTACGCCAACAGAGAGCTTCCAGTTGCTTATACGCTGTGTAGTAAGAAGGTCAAGGTGCTACCTCTCTCAATTGGGGAAGCCAAGGGTATCCCAGTCTACACCTCCTGTAATGTGACTATCCCACCTGGCGCCCAGGTGATCCATAATACAGGCCTCTTGCTGGCTCTACCAGCTGGCACTCATGGAGAAATCTTTAGCACCCCTAATGCCTCCAGACTAGAACCATGGGTTGCGTCAGGCATCCTCATGCCAAGTGAGAAGGAGGTACTTATACTCTTGGCCAACATGAGTCATGAAGCTATGGTTGTCTCCAAACACCAACTTCTGGCTTATATACAACTGGAAGAGCATGACAACCTGCAGGAGACTGCCCCCTTTGTGGACTTCTCTGAGTTGGGTCTACCCTGTGGGCAATCACTGGTGCTATTGGTCATAAGCCGCAACTCTCTATCCAGCCTCTCTGAAGAGCAGAATGATTAAGCTATGGATCTCTTTGCACAGTATAAAGATGTGTTTTCCAAGGATGATTATGACATGGGCAAGGCTGCAGATGTTGCTCATCATATTGACACCCAAGGAAGTCCACCTATCTGCTCCAGACCTATACGGCGCAGTTAAGCCAATCATGCTGTAGCTAACAAAGAGCTTCAGAACCTATCAAGATCTGGATTACTGGTCCCCAGTAAAAGCCCTTGGGCTTCCCCTCTCCTGATTGCCAAAAAGAAGGATGGCAGCAACTGTGTGGTGATTGACTACTGTCAACTGAATGCTGTTACCAAGAAGGATTCATATCCCCTCCCTTGTATTGATGATACCTTGGACCAACTGGGTGGAGCCAAGTTCTTCAGCAAAATGGACCTTATCAGTGGGTACTGGCAGATTGACCACCCCCTGCTGATCAAGAAAAATGTGCAATCATTACTGACCAAGGGCTATTTCAACCCACAAGGATGCCTCAAGGTCTGTACAATGCCCCAGCTACCTTTCAACAGGCTATGGATGCAGTGATGGGCGACCTCAAACTCACCAGTGTCTTGGTCTACCTGGATGACATTAATGTATTCTCCCAAACCTTTAATGATCACCTACAACACTTGGAGGAAGTCTTTTAGAGGTTACTTGCAGCTAATCTCAATCTCAAGCCACACAAGTGTAACTTCTTTAAGGAGCACCTTGAGTTCCTGGGGTTCATCATTAGCCAAGATGGACTCCGCCTTGTACCTCTGAAGGTGGAAGCCATTAAGCAAATGCAGATCCCGTCCAATAAGCAGGATGTGCAGGTCTTCCTGGGGATGATTGGGTACTATTGCTGCTTCATCCCCAACTTTGCATCCCTGGGTGACCCCCTTTTTCAGCTTCTCTGAGTTGATAAGGAATTCTTTTGGAGCCCAGCGTACCAATCTGCCTTCAATGCTCTCAAGGGAACACTGACTGCAGCCCCTGTGCTGGCCTACCCTGACTTTGTCAAGCCGTTTGTGGTTCATACAGATGCTAGTCTGACAGCAATTGGGGGTGTTTTCTCTTAACTGGACTCCGACGGACTTGAACACCCTGCTGGATACTGCTCACGTACGCTTAATGTTCATGAGAGGAACTACACTGTCACCAAATGAGAGTGTCTGGCTATGATATACTCCTACCAACAGCTCAGAGTCTATCTCCATGGGGTACATTTCACAGTTGTAACAGACCATGCCTCCTTGAAATGGCTGAAGACCCTCAAGGACCCCAAAGGACGTCTGGCGTGTTGGGCCATTAAACTTCAGGCTTATGACTACAAGATTATTCATTGAGCTGGGGCAGCCCACCAGAATGCTGACTGTCTCTCCTAACTTCCCACTGTTGCCTTAGTATCCCCCATGGCTGACATTCTATATGACAAGCTTATGAAGGATCCTTCTTTGTGGGGAGAGGAGCCAGTAGAGATACAGAGGGCTCTCAAGAAGTTAGCTGTTGATACCAAGGTCTCTAAGGGACAACTCCTGAATCTTTATGGAGACTCTTGGCTAACCTACATACACCCATCCCTAGTATGGACTCAGTGGTGGCCGCTCACAAGACTACTGGCCATGGTGGCATACAGAAGACGTTAGCTCTGCTACAGCAGCACTGCTTCTGGGAAGGAATGCACACTGACGTAGTGGATACGCTAGCCAACTGTCATGACTGCAACATTGAGAGGCCTAAGGTTGCCAAGTTTCAATACAGACTGGTACAACCTGGGTTTGCCTTCCACACTGTAGCCATTGACGTAGTGGGCCCCCTGCAAGCTACCAACAGTTGCAACAAGTTCATCATTGTGGCAGTTGACCATCTGACTAAATGGGTAGAGGCCAAGGCAATTCCTAACCAATATTCACTGGTGACAGCCACGTTCATCCTGGAGAATATCATATACAAACATGATTGCCCCCAGATCCTGCTGACAGACAATTGTACCAACTTCACCAGTTATATCATCCCCTGCCTCAACCAACTGATGGGAATTTGTGGGACACTATCCACTCCTTATCACCCACAGACAAATGGCATAGTAGAGCGCACTAATGAGAGCCTAGTCCAGATACTCCAGAAGCTCAGTCACCAACATGAGACTGAATAGGATACCTTCCTGCCTGCGGCCACCTTTGCATACAACATTGGGTACCATCAGGCCACTGGCAAGCCACCCTTCCAACTGCTCTACGGCCGGCAACCAGGACTCCCCCTTTACTATACTCCTTGGTAAAGCCCAGCCTGGCTGTGTCCCCAGAGACATACCTCAACAAGCTGATTCAAACCCTTATTTGCTTGCAATCAGAGGCCTACACTGTAAACTTAAACCATAAGTTGCAGGACCTAGAACAAGCTGCATCCAAACACCCTGCCTTATCCACTTACCTGGTAGGAGACTCAGTCTACTTCTTCAGCAATAGAGGGTACAACCGCAAATCCAAACTTGCCTCCCTTTGGCAAGGTCCAGTTCAAGTTTTCAGAAGACTGGCCCCAACTCCTACACCCTTAAGGAGCCCCATTCTGGACAATTGATCACTAGAGTACACGCTCAGTATATGGGTGCTGCTCCTAGTGACCAAGAGTAAGCCCCAATGAGGACAATAACCCAAAAAAACAAAAGCCTAATTAAAAAATTCCATGGGTTGTTGTCCTGTTTGTGATAGTGTTGCACCAAAGTATGAGGAATAAGAATAAAAGAACAAGGTGTTTATTGGAGACTGACAAGACTCTTCCAGTACTGCACCAACTGTTCTACCACCTGAATGACAGCCAAGAAACACAACTGGTTGCCTACAGATTCACAAAGCCAATGACCAAGGATTGGACAACAAACCCCCACCAAGCAAGACACACAATTGACCTCAATGTCCACAGGAAAGGCAACCCCTAAGAAGATACAGTCCCATAGAAGACTCTCGCAAAGGGCATACTCTACTGGGACCTGACCACTCACCCCGTAGAATAAGGATAAGGCCCACTCAAGGAAGACCCCCATGTTCTCCTCCCGCTTGGTATTACAGTGGTTGGTTCCTCAAAGAACAAGGTTGCCAGCCATCACCATTGGCACCAGATGGGCAGTCCCCTCCACTGTGTATGACTTCAACACTTCCTAGAAGGCTTGCCAAAGACGTTGCTCAAAGTTGTCAGAGGTTTTCCAACTGACTGGTTGAGCGTCAGTAACCCCAGGTGTTGCCCAAGCGCAAAGGACTGACTTTGCTATGTTGGATACCGTCCCCTGTTGCAAGACTGAAAGGCCTTGACCCCCAATTGGAATTCCTTCAGCTGAGCCTCCAAGTATTCTTCTGCTGCCTGCATGGAGAACCGCCAATGGATACTGTTACCCCTTTGCAACCCAGTTCCTGTCACCTCCCTGGGCCCACTCAAAGCTAGGAACAGCACAGCAAACAATGGGTCTGTCCCCCCTAAGGCCAGCTGAGGCACCAGTAGCTGATCTAAGTGAACCCCCAAGTCCAGATAGCTGCCATCCACATCATGCAGGACTACTTGTTTTCCTGCTACCTTCATCACCTCCACTGGCCTGGTATGCTTGCGCCTCTTTGGAATTACCACTTGCACCTTCTTCAAGACTCTTCTTGTGACTCTTCTA
Organism: Entomophthora muscae; assembly: GCA_014839935.2. Classification (NCBI taxonomy): domain Eukaryota; kingdom Fungi; phylum Entomophthoromycota; class Entomophthoromycetes; order Entomophthorales; family Entomophthoraceae; genus Entomophthora; species Entomophthora muscae. The sequence goes on along the minus strand of QTSX02007343.1, from coordinate 20,833 downwards.
GAGGGACTGTTCACCATAGCTGTCACCTTGAGACGCCAGCCATTTTTAAACCTGTTGTCTAATCCAGTGGAGGGAAATATTGCAGATCCTGAATAGATTAGACAAAATTTTGTCCATCTAGGGATTAAGTATTGGAACAATTGCGCAGTTGCGCTATTGCATCCTGATTTTACTAGTGATAAAGACGTTTAAAACGCCCCTAAAACAAGTGTTTGATTTGCCTTTCAAATGCGCACAAGGCACAGGCTTCACTTCCAGGATTATAAATAGAACAACAAAGTTATTTATATCTACCTCCTTAAGGAAAGCCACAAGAAAGCGGTTGTTCTCTTGCGCAGGACTTTTAGCTGTGTCAACCTACTCTCCTCCATTTGGAAAATTTCTTTTGTCTGTGCCTCCCTGCCTCTGGTGGCAATTCCCCCACCTCACACTATATAAGTGTGATACTATCTAAATAAATATCAGTTTTTTCTATACACCTTATTATTCTTCTGTCCTTTATAGGCTGTCACTATACCATCAACAGGTATAGTTTTAAGAATTAGGTCACTGACTAACTTTCTGTTGAAACTAGCAATCATTTGCTGCAACTTTTACGACAGTATATTCATTTAGGAGTGCCGCAGGTTCTGGGCATTGGATCTTTTGTGTTTTTATATTATTAAATTTGAAGTACCTCATTATGTGGAGGGTACTGTCTTTGGTTAGATGTTTAGAGTCATTTTGATTTATGACTTGAACAAATACTGTGTCTCTTAGAATGAGGTCATTGGGTTCTTTGAGAATATTGAAATTGACTCCATTGTGTTTTATTGTCATGGTTTTTGTTTTCCAACATATGCTGGGATTCACTTGGGTGAACCAGTCCATGCCTGCTACAATTTTGTAGTTTATGTTGTTCATGACAAGTCCTTTGATGGACGTTTGTATGCCTTGGAGGTCAATTCTGAAGGGAGTTGTTTTGCCTTTGAGTAGAACCTTTGATTTGTCTGCCATTCTGGCGTATTTGAAGTTGGATTTGACAACTGGTATTTTGTACTTGGTTACAAATGGTTTTCTAACCATGGTGTGTTGTGCACCAGAGTCAAATAAAATTTTATGTGTATGAGATTTGTAAGTGCATGGATAGACAAGAAGTTGTGAGTGATCTTTAATTTTTATGTTCATAAAAATGAGGGATTGCGGGACACGTGGGATGCAAGCAGCAAAGTTTGTGCCTTGGTACAGTTTCTTGTCAAGTTGGGGGGGAAAGAGGCACTTAAGCCTTTTCCCCCTCCTCTTTTCCCTGTTCCTCTGTTTTGAGACCTTTGAGGTCAGGGAATGTGGGGTCAGATTTGTAGCGGATTGCTACTTCAGCGTTGTTAACTTTGGCGGTGTACTCTTTCTTGGGACAGGAGCAGTTTGCGCTTTGGCTACAATTGCCATTGTTACAATTGGAGTTGCCGTTGCTATGATTGGTATTTTGGAGTTTATTGCCATTGGAGTTTTCTCTGCCATTGCCGTTTGAGGGGCAGTTGCCAGTGTGTGCAGCATATTCCATGTTGGCGCGTTTTTCAGCGCACTTGGCTTCAGCAATGAGCGCAGGCATGGAGGTGTTAGCCTCTGGGAAGATGAGGGCAGCAACAGAGGGTTTCATTCTATTGATAAATGAGGCTCTAGTGTGTACATTTTCAGCTTGTGCTGGGTTTTGAATTTTACAGTGTATTTCCTTGAATTCATTGGCGTAAGCTGTGATAGTGGTCTTCTGAGGAAGATTGCTGAGCTGTATTGCAATGTCTTGAAGAGATTCTGTGATGCAGAAATTGTGGGTGATGTTGGCTTTGAACTCCTCCCAGTTGTCAAGCTGGTTGTCAGTTTGTGAGCCAACCCAGGTGGCAAACCAGTTAGCTGCGGCCCTTTATAGGTGCTTGCTGGCTTCTTGGACCCATTTTTTGTGTGAGATGCGGCTGAGTGGTCTAGCCAGTTGATGACGTTTTCTTTGTTTTTAACAAAGAACTTGTTGATACCAATGTACTTGGTGTTGGTGACTTCTCCTGCAATAGGCAGTTGTATGTTTGTTTGCAGTTGTAGAAAGCAACTGTATTGAATTATCTTGGTGCATGCTTTGGGAATGACCAGACCTTTGAATACAGTGCATCCACTAGGAATATCTTCATTGATGTCATGGGCGCGGAAGTACGTCTTCCAGGTATCCTGGGATGTGGCCTGGTTGAGTACGTGGGCAAAGGTGGGCGGGTTCTGTTCAGTCATTTTCTCTTTCATTGGCGTGGTAAAAAACCATAGTGCTACCAGTGATAAGGAGCGCCTTTTGGGGAAGCTTTGAATATAGAATTAAGAAGAGAAGAAGTATATTTTATTGGATATTACTTTAGACTTATATAGCTTTAGCTGTGGCAGGAATTTCAGTTAGATCAAACCCAGGGGTTAGTCATGTGCTGGATGGGTTCAAGTTGCTGGATACCTGGACAGTCATGTGATATTGGTTTGTTGCCATTTCTGGTATGTCAAATGGTATATTGGAAAGGCACCAAATTGGGCAATGACTGGATGTTAGGTGTGATTGCAATAGCCGGAATACTTGTTTTATCCAGATCCTTGACAATATTTTCTCTTTACATTATTGATATTCCCCATAATTAATAAAGTGTTTTAAATTTGATTTGGTAACATATAACTATTTGCATGAATATTTTTCATTATCAAAATTAAATTAAGGACCAACAAATGTAAATATTACATTAGAATATTGCAGCTAGACATTATCTCTTGATAGTTAGATATTATGTACATAACTCAATGCCTTTTTTAATAAATTTCATTGTAAACGTGGTATTTTTCATTGTGATTTTTATAATTGGACTGTGTCTATATTAGGGAGCCATTAACACTTATTACAAATATTGATATAGAGTGAATTTTACATCTTGTATATTTAAATATTGATTATGATTCAGTAAAATTTAAGTCAGATTTTGTGAGTTAGTAATAATAAAATGAATTAATCAATCAATCACTGTTTATGACCATTAATTGGTTGATTTTCTTTGCTGTGGTAATTGTGCATTTTCTGATAATTACATGCTGAAATCTAATTGGCTGTTTTCCCACTCTATCACACAGGAAATAGGGTGGGAAAGCAGCCAATTAGATTCCAGTGCATAATTATCAGAAAATGCGCAATCACCACAGCAAAGAAAATCAGCCAATTAATGGTCATAAACAGTGATTAATTGATCCATTGTATTATTACTAACTCACAAAATCTGACTTAAATTTTACAGAATCATTATCAATAAGTAAATATGAAAGCTGTAAAATGTACTCTATACCAACATTTTAATATGTGTTAATGGCTCCCTAATATAGTCAAAGTCCAATTATAAAATCACAATGAAAAATACCACATTTACAATTAATTTTATTAAAAAATGCATTGAGTTATGCACATAATGCAGAATTGACATGGCTAGTGTTGCAACCAAGTTTTCCTCCTTGCTTGCCAATGTATCTTACAATACACAGGGGGCGCTCAATGAGTTGCCCTAGGACATATCTAATGGTACGGATCAGTCTGATGGTAGTGTCAAATTTTGGGCACTATCTCCTAATTAGGAGCACTGCCAATTTGACTTTTCTGATCCCTGCACAAGTGATTCCTCAGCTTCAAACCTAACATGAAGCCTGCCACTATGCCATCTCCTGTGGCCTTGTGGCTTTCCCCATATACTATATTAATCACAATATTCTACAATAAATTATATCTTATTCTATTTATTATTGTCCTTTCTATTGGACTGTTGTCTTCCCCAATTGAATACTGAACTATCATTGGTTCAGTTGCAACACTAGCAATACAACCTATTATAGTTACCATTCAATAAAACATTCACAATTCAATGTGAGATATCAATAAAATACTAGTGTTTTAAATAAATGGTACATAATGGGAAAATATAATCTAAATTTACTAATTCAGATGTCAAAACAGCAGGCTCAACCCACCAGCAAGGTTCCAAGCAAGTGGGTTTGTGACCTGCAATCCAATTACCCGGCCACTCAAAGCCAGACTAGGAAGTCAACTTGAATTGCCAAATCCAACAACATGAACAAATGCTGATCCCCTATGGTGGATACCTTGTTTTGGCGCTTGACTCATTACCAGGATCAAGCCACCCCCTTCACCATTCAACCGTGTGATCAACGCTATCATGTTCCTGTTAACCATGATTCACACATGCTATATAATCCTTATCTCCCAATAAACAATATTATCTAGTTTCTAAATATTTTCCCCCTTGTAACTCTGCTAAAACAGCACAGTTACAACACAGATGACTATTTTAGTGCAACTTTGGTGTATTTTATAGTATGTTATGTTATTTTTTATAATTGCAAATTATTTGTATTATTTGCAATAATTGTCAATAAAATGTATTCATTAAAATAATTTCTGGATTATATATTGATGGTAGTGTATAAAAACTTTATTTGGGAAGTAATTCAAACATCATGTCAAGTATTTACTCACTTGTACACAAATTAGAAGAACATCTTCAAAAGGTTGTTGAAATTGAAAGAACTATTAGGGAAATAGTAACAGGAACTCTAGGAAATGGGGGGGCGTTCAATAATCCAATCAAATGAGGTCGCCCTAAGTAACTTGGGAACAAATATTCAAGATGAACACAAAGAGGTTTTACTGAATTTACAGGGGGAAATTCTAGAAAGTTTAAACTTTCAAAATGCAAGTTATAATTCTTTCATCTCTGGTAAGGCGCCAGAGGAAAGATTCAAAAGATCAAGCTGATTGAGGGAAATGAAAAATCAACGTAAATTAGCAGAAATGAAAAGGAAAAAAATCAAAATAAAGGAAATGAAAATATACAAATGGAAACAGAAATAAACAAATGAAATGAAGAACAATCAAGAAGCAGAAGCGCTTCAAGAATGGAAGAAATTTTATCAAATGAAGAAACTCAAAGGGAAGACAGAATCACAAGAAAGATAAAGAAGATAAAACCAAGAAGGATCAATGAAGATCATCCAACACTCATGAAGTTTGCTGAAGGTGCGCCTGTGGCTGAAGGGGCCACAGGAAAAAGAATTAGTAAATTCATTTGTCTTTTATTTACCTTCTCTTTAGTAACATCAAGAAATGGGGAAGAAATTGTCAAAGTGACACCCTATACACCAAGTGGTGTGTATGGGGGCTATCAACAACTGATAGCCCCTTTCATTTAAAGAAGCCCTGCAGAAATTCAAAGAATTATTCAAATGAACATGAATCAATATTCAAACAAGGAAGCAATGAATAGGGAATATCAAGCACTGACAGGGTGCTCAACTTGGGTCAGGGAAGCCTACAAAATAGGCATAATTATTGATTTTAAAGAAATGAATGAAATACAAATGAACTTTCAAATCAATTTTGATTAATTTATTTATGAATGTGCTGAATGCTTCCCTTTTTCAACTATGAACCCTTATGAATCAAATTTGAATAAAGTTCAATTTCAAATAGCAAATGAACACATGAAACTAACAATTCTTAATGGATTAATCAAATCAATATCAAATCAAATAGGAGATGCAATACTGGTCAACAAGATAAAACCTTTATTATTGTCATTTGCAGAAGCATGGGTGGCCAATCCCACCAAAATGCCAGAAAATTCCTTATTCAAATTTTCAAATTCTTTACATATAAATAGATTAATAACAACATATAAGAAAATTTTCCTGTTTTTTGAAATATACACATCCCAATAACTGCATATTGCCATCTACCTTGGAATGATAATTCACTGCATTTTGAAATCAAAAATGAAGAAGCTGGAAGATGCCCCCCTTCAAATGGACTTCTGCTGGATGGCATTAGACAAGATGAAGACACAGCAGGGCTATAGAACCGTAGAGCACATCCTCCATGACTATTTTACGCTAGCCTTGCTATATGGTTATTTCATACCTTCTGAAAAGAATCTCCTAATCAATTCTCTCTTTCCCTTGCCTTTTATTAAGCGCTCTGCCACCACTAGGGTGCTGAGCAGCACCCCATTAGCAATTGGTGCCAGATTTATCCCCCATGTTCAGAAGAGTATGTGGTCCCAATTGGATGCAATAGCTGAAAATCTAATTTTGGGGTATACTTCCCTGGAATAATCACATACCCCTTGCAGTTTGCTTTCCTTAATAAAAATTCCTTCTCTTGAAATTTATTTTAACTTTAATTTTTAAATTAGTATAGTAATTTCAATATAAAATATAACAATAAAGAAATATTTACAATAAATCAAACACATTCAATATTAAACTATAATTTAAATATTGTTTATTTATTTTATTGTAGCTATGGGTTCATATAATATGTACAGTAGTTTTCAAACCTGTTGAGATAAACAAAAAATCTAAGCCAGAAACAAATGCAACTCAGTCTAAAAACAAAATAAAAAATTAAAGAATTTATATTAAATTACAATAGATTTGGATCCAACTTGATTTTGCTTTTAGACTGAGTTTTATTTGTTTTTAGACAGAGATTTTTTGTTTATCTCAACAGCTTTGAAAACTAGTGTATGTAAACAAACATGAGCTCAATTTAAATGCCTTGAATTGTCCACCTCAATTATGTTTTAAACAATTGATTGTTTATAATTTGAATTAAATTTCCCTTTGAATATGTTTTAATACTGTAAATTCAGAACCTGAATGTAAAAATGCAGGATTGTCAAATCCTTGGTCCAAATTTTGAATCACTTTTGTGGGCAACTCAGCTGAGTGAAAATTAAAATATTTAATAAAATCAACCATTTAATTTGACTTTTTTTGGTTTATTTAAATTGGCAAATTTTGAATCCCTTGAGCACATAACTCAACTAACAAAAGACAAAACTCAGCAAAAAAATGCAGGATACATGAATCAGAAATTTGGGATTCTAATGTACAATTTGAGATTTCCTGTATGTCAAAAAAATCATAGACATCATGTAAAAATTAACAAATATGAAATTGCAGGATTGTCAAATCCAAGAACCAAATTTCAAATCAAAAATGAGGTGAATTTGAAATAAATATAATTTATGGGTGTCTCAAAAAAGATGCTAAATGATCTAGAGGGGATTTGTGCTAATTCTTTTAGGGATTATAAGCATTCTCAAAAATCACCCTATTCCATTTTAGGGCGGCTAAAATTTAGATGCTTGATTATAGTAGATTTTAAAAAATTTAATAGTAAAATAGAATTATATATTACAATCTATCTTATCACATTGTCTTTTCCTTGATGTGTTGATAGTTTATTTGCAGTTGATAATGTGCTTGCAATTAATTGAATAGTTTTACCTCCAGTTGCCTTGGCAATAGGAAATCAAGTTGCCTCTGCAACCACAGCTGGTCTTGGGGAGGCAACTTGATTTCCTATCTCCAAGGTGACTGGAGGTGAAACTATCCAATTAATTGCAAGCACATTATCAACAGCAAATTAACTATCAACACATCAAGGAAAAGACAATGTGATAAGATATATTGTAATATATAATTCTATTTTATAATTAGCATTTTTTAAAATCTACTGTAATCAAGTATCCTTAATAGCAATACATAAATGCATAGTATAGTAAACTGATGGTTTATCTTTCCCCCCTCTTTTCTTCCTTGAAAATAAGTTTGTTTGGCCCCTGGCTACGCTGGGGGCCAAAAAACTTTTAAAAAAATTCTGCGTCATCAGGAGGGTAGCTCATATATCATTATATGGTTTTGTGGTTGTTATATTAGTGATTTAGAGTGCAGAATATTGAATCATTTCCAGTTTAGACAATTTAACATTTCACTTAATTTCATGTCTAAACATGGTTGTTGAGATTGGTTTTTCATTTGATTTTATCCAGAGTGGAGCTTCTTGATTTGGGTTGATTTGTCCTAGTTTCTTACTGTATATTCCATTTGGATTCCAGTTCCCGCAATAAATATCTGAGTTTACTAGTGGCATTCAAAAGTGATTTGAAATTTGGTTCTTGGATTTGACAATCCCGCAATTCCAAAAAACATAGTAAACTTAATGAAAATGGTTGATGGATTTGAACACTTCAAACCTTATTCCAGTTAATTCATTCCGTCCATAGGAAATATAGAGTTCAACTTGAACTTTGCAAAGTGTCTATGAGTTCCCACATTTTTAAAAATCCAAATAAAAATATAAAGAATTCAATTTAATTGAAAAAGGCTATCCTGCAAATGTGATTCAAAATTTGGACCAAGGCTTTGACAATCCCGCATTTTTACGTTCAGGTTCTGAATTTACAGTAAATAGATTCACTATTCTTAACCTGCGTCATAAGTAATAATTAGTAAGAAATACACAAAAATCATTGGTTTCATGCCAGATGGCTATGGTGATACTGAATTGGTAAGGGTTGTGCAATGACTTACAAGTTACAATATTTGGCTTTTAAAAAAAGCCCCTGTGCTAAAAGGATTACATTTATTTTAATAAAACTAATCTAATTGTGTCTTATTTAATTATGTATTTGTTAGCTGAATGGTCAATAAAACTTTTGGTGTATTATATTAATACTTATATCTGAATCTATTATATTTTGTGATGTTTAACTAACATCTGAAGTTGTTACTTCTAGAATGCAGCACACCAACAAGACATTATAACATAAAGTATTATTTTTCAAGCCACATTAAAAACAAAATAAATAAAAATAAAAACAAGTAAATCCAGGAAAACCCATTTATCTGATTGGCTCAGAAGCAAGAGCTTTGGGAAGGAAGAATTTGGAGTTCTTGTAAAAAGCTGCAACCACATCAGGTGGCATTGCAGATTGACTGACCTCAAGAATATTGAAGAGATCTTTGGTGTCCTGTGGGAGGCCTTTCTTCACCTTATTCTTGATTCAACCAAGCACCTCCTCAATTGTATTCAGAAATGAATCATAGGGTGGGAGGAAGAGGAGTCTTATCAGACAATCAGCAAGGCAGTGGATAGAGGTGTGGCTGTTTTTGTTGATGGGGGGACTCTGACACAACCAAATCCACCTTGTGGAGCCCAACATTATCCAACACAACAATGTTGGTTGTGCCACTGTAATTGATCTGGAGATATTCCTTTACGGCTCAGAGAAAATCAAGGAATGTCCTGCTATTATGGGAACCCTTGATCATCTGATACTGTTCCAACCCGCAGGGACCAAGAAGCCCTACCATTTAATATGTCCAGAACAGACAGCTGCACAATGTGCTACATCATCCTTGGACCCCTTCCTGACTCACCCATGCCTAGACCTGAGTGAGGAGGAAAACAACAATTCATCTATATAGAAGAACTGTATGTTGTCAGTCTACTTTAGAGCCAGATAGGTCTCATCATAAATGCGGCAATCCTTGATGGTCTTCTTGCTGTTTTGGTTGTACGGAGAAATACCCAATAATTTCCAAGAGAAGCCCAAATCAACCATGGTTTTGTAGACAAGGGTTTTGGAGACAAAAAGCCTGAACTCTGTGGCCAGCATTGGTTGGACAGCAAGCAAGTCCAGATGGCAATCCTTGGATATCCAAGGCTTGATTATATTAATGTGCACTGGTTGTAGTAGTTTGGGCTACCGCTTGGCCTTTGGATTTTTGCTGATTTGCCCTGTGTCACCATATTTGTTGTTGAGGTCACCAATATATCTGGCTGTGACACTGAATTGGGACACAATATCCCAAACTTCCATTCCTCTGTTCAGGCAGTTGAGGAGAGCTTCACGCTCACTGTCTGACAACTGACCCGGCCCTTGGCAGGTACTGCGGCATCCACACTATTTGGCTCAACACATGAGATGGGAACCTTTGTGTAGAAGGTGGGATCACTCTTGCGTGCAGTGGTACTGTTGATGGTGGAATACACCACAGGCACAGATGGCTCTTCAGTGGTGGCCAATGGCTCATATGATGTATCAAAAATGCAAGGGCAGGAAGTGGCAACTCTGGGATCCAGAGTGCGGGGCCAGGTGACAACTGGGTACACAGTGGAGGTGTATGTAACCTTCTTATTCCCAATGACCTTTGTATGAGAGACTTTAGTAGCAGGCCTTGAGAGCAGCTTCTGCCTGGGATTCAAGCTGGTTGTTCTGACTTGTGACACAGGAGGTGATTGACTGGCGCTGACGCATTGGGAGGCCTGTGTGTTGACATTACTCTCCTTGAGTTGTGTTCTGGGTCTATTCTTGAACCCTCTGGGACGCCCTTGTGGACAGGCTGCCTTGCAGGCTGGTGCAGGAGCTGGTTGGGAATGGGATTTTCTGTCCATAAAAATAAAATGAAAATATATTTTAGATTAAATATGTATTTATTTGGATTTTTGGTTTAGCTGTGAGTAGTTATTTTCTCTTGATTTAGCCTTGAATAGTAACAGAATTTCTATATCTGTGATTTGAAGTGTATAATATTGTATACTTTCTGGGTTTGGATAATTTTAAAGTTTAATCACTTTTTATGTTCAAACATGGTTATTGAGATTGAATTTTTCATTTGATTTTAGTCATGGTGGAGCTTCTTGATTTGGGTTGGGGTTTCCTAGCATGCTTACTGTATATTCCATTTGGATTCCAGTTCCCGCAATAAATATCTGAGTTTACTAGTGGCATTCAAAAGTGATTTGAAATTTGGTTCTTGGATTTGACAATCCCGCAATTCCAAAAAACATAGTAAACTTAATGAAAATGGTTGATGGATTTGAACGCTTCAAATATGATTCCAGTTAATTCATTTTGTCCATCGGAAATATGCAGTTTGACTTGAAATTTTCAAAGTGTCTATGAGTTCCCGCAATTTTAAAAATTCAAATAAAAATACAAAGAATTCAACTAAATTAAAAAAGCATCTGCAAATGTGATTTGAAATTTGGACCAAGGATTTGACAATCCCACACTTTTATGTTTAGGTTCTGAATTTACAGTATCCCATTGGCACGCTGACCGGTGGTCAATCTAGAGCTCAAGGAGCCAGTGGTTGGGTGCTAGATTGATCACAGCTTGATGTGTCAATGGGGCAACACAAACACCATATTTTAGTCAACAGGCTTACAGTAGCTTTCAAAGCTCTGGTGCTAAAAAAATCAAATCAGATTTAAACAAAATAAAAAGCAATAGATTTGGTTACACTTCTATTTTTTAAAATCTGAGCTTATTTTGGTTAGCGTCAAAGCTTTGGAAGCTACTGTAATCTGGACCTAGATAAACGGAACCTTTGAGCAAGTTGATCTTTGAGTGGAACCAGTTGCCTTCTATTTTGCAACTGAACTGAATCTGTCCTGAACTGAACCATTTTTATCTCAGCAGGTTGTAAAAATGCTGTACTATATCATCAGAGTTATTTTTGCCCTTAACATAAAACTCAAAAATCTTGAATTGAGCACTGAAAAGCGGTACACAGATTTTGAATCCCACTTTATTTTTTTTGAGATAACAGCATAGGTCATTTGGCTAGGTATTTTAAATAGAATCTCAAATAAAAGGGGCTGCCAATGTTGAAACAGGGATAATTTCTAAGCCCTTTTTGGGATTGTTTTTTAATTCATTGGAAATATGTTTAAAATCCATCTTAGTAGTGAGCAAGCAGATAAATTAGAATTTTTCTAAGAGAAAGAGAATAACTTTATCTTTCTTCAGTTAGGTTACTTACTTTATAATAGTTAGATTTATGCTTATATTATTATTGCTCAATCTAAAAGCAAAGAAAGATTATATAAAACTAAGCATGTTTAGCTAGATTGTGGCACATAAAGGTTTATTTTAAGCTTTTCATAAAAATGATGAATTATGTTGTTCAAGGAATGCCATAGTAATTGGTAAATAGGTAGCCTAATTACAGAAAACATGCACATCATGAAGATATAAATTAAGTAGGAGGATGTGTAATATGTATGACAACTGTCAGAATTCAAGCTAACATAATGTAGCATCCTCTATATCAACAATCCTAATATTTTTTTGGCTTTGCCTTTTAAATCTTTACTTAAAACTTTAAAATGAAAATCAATTTTACCTTTTAGCACTGATGCAAATTGTTTTAGCCCCAAAATCCCTGCATAATAAAAATGCAAAATTATTTTAGTGAATTTTCAACAGTGAAAATGTTACAAGCTGACTGTTTGAATTCTGATGGTTTCCCTATGCACACATAATAGACCACACTTTGATTGTAACATGTTCTATCTCAAGAATCTGCTGATCTTATTAATAAGGTTTTTTAAGCCCTTTTAAAGCCCATATGTCTTTTGTATAGCCTATTTGTTTTTAAATACTAGACTACTTTTGGTCCTGGTGAAATACATGTTTGAAGTATCATCAACTTATCCAGTAAATAATTGAGCTATTAACCCAATAATATATCATGGCCATGTTTGGTTTTCATAAATAATCTTTTTGGTAGTCTATAAGTTCACATGATTATCTTTTTTGGGGGGCTATATTGGTATATAAAACCCAGGGAAGCTCATGGAGTGCTCCATGTGCTGTAAGCCACAGTTTCATCTGCATGGTTGCAACAGCTTCATACTATTTGTTTTCCCTATGAACCATCCTATAGTGCAGTTTCAATACTATAATTGTATGAAATAAGGGCTGTATTATATTTAAAACCCTGAAAAGGCGATCTTGAAGTTTAACTGTAGCCCAATCCCTTTCCAATAATGCGTTTTTTGTATAAGGCATTTATCAATAATGAGATGCCTCAACATCCTCCATAAAGAAGGATCTAGACTCATACAATACTTTATGAGCCTAAAGTTGAAAATGTAGACTAAAATTTTAAACCAAACTGAACTTATATACCTAATTAAGAACTAATCAAAAACCTTTTGGATAAGATACCTTTGCATTTAAAAGGCTCTGATAAGATACAGTAGTTTTAGAAGCTATGGCAACAAGCAAAAATACTTCAAATTTAACCAAAAATAACTCATATGTAAACAAAATTAAAACTAATAAATTTATATTAATTTACAATAGATTTATTTATTTTTAATTTTGTTTACATCTGAGTTTTTTCATTTAAATCCAAAGTATTTTTGCTTGTCGCCATAGTTTTTAAAACTACTGTAAGAAGAGTCTGACAGTTGGAGTTTTTTAAAACTCAATTCATAATTCAAAACACAAGCATCCTTTTGATAACTGGAGGCTTTGAATCCAGGTTCCTGTCTATGCTGCAGTTGTAACTGTGTTGTTTTAGCAGTTATAGAAAAGAGGAAAATAATATTGTAATAGATAATGCCTTTATTTAGGAATAAGATATTGTACAGTGTTTGCTGTGGCTTTCAGGGGGAAGATAGGTGACCTTCTATATGGAGCACTATTCTTGGGAAGTGAGTTGCGCTCCAAATAAGACCTATTTAACCCTGATGCCTCAGTTGGCAAACTTGGTCGGTCATGACCTGACTTCAGGCCTGGGGTGGATAGAGTCAATCTATGGGTCTTCTTTTCTGACTCAGAATCTTGCCAGAGGGTTTACCCTGCAGTTTCAACACTGCAGGATAAGAAAGTTTGGCAGAAAATTTATATTGTTGGAGTAACTTAAGGATAAAGCTGAATAAAATTAGGCTAAGTGGATGATAGTTAATCCAAGGCACAATGACTTTAAATAGCTGCCTTTTGTACTGTAAATTCAGAACCTAAAGGTAAAAATGCAGGATTGTCAAATTCTTCTATGTGAACTCACCAACTTAATGGAGTAATTTTCATCCCAGAACAACTTACTTATTTATATAAAAGGATAAAACATATTCCAGTAAGTTGGTGAGTTCACATAGAAGAATTTGACAATCCTGCATCTTTACCTTTAGGTTCTGAATCTACAGTAACATGGGCTATATACAATTAATAGAATTTAGTAATTTAACCAAATCTTAACTTCGTAGATTCAAGTTAAATATCTTTTTCATGGAATTTTATCAAAATATCTGGTTAGTTGAAATATTATGGAATTAAATTGGTTGGAAAATCATAATAGTATCTGGTTCATTTAGAATCTTAAAAAACCTTAGTTATACAAGAAGTCCCGTAAACTTGTTGCATTTGAGTCTAATAAAAGGGGTTGAAGTTAATTAATACCAGCTGTCCACAAGCACCAAGTATCTAGAGCTTACATTATCTGACTGATAGAAATCAAACCAAGGCTAGTAAATAAGAGTAAGGCTGGCTGTAACATGTTTATGAAGTCAATAGAACTTGTCTTTTTATAAGGGGATTAGTTGTGCTTCTGGCGAATAGAGATTTCACCCTCGACCATCTCTTGGGTAATACCAAGAACTTGCAGAGCCTTGATGTAACGCTCAATACTTTCGCGCTTGAGATATCTTAGGATTTTGGCGCGTTTATGGTACATCATGATCAAGCGACGTCTATTATGAGAGTCTTTATGATGGGCAGCTCCATGCGCTTCCAGATTACGGATGCGCAGGGTCCAAATGGCAGCTATTTAAGTTGATAAATAAAAATCCGTATGATTAGATAGATAAGAGGACACTAGATATTCTCTATAATTATGCAATACCAGGTGAATAATCAAGTCTTTTGAAACTAACTCAATCGAATTACCTTGAACTTCGGGGCTTCCTGAATCCCTTGGGGTTTTACCGAACTTTTCAATACATTTTTGAATATTGAAAGCTGTGATCTGCTTGGCGTTGGCTGTAAGCAGAGAGACGGATTTCATGACCAGCTTTCCTGCTTCTGTATACTTGAGGGCATCTTTCCCGAATGCGAAGTTGGCGTCAGCGATGGGAGTAGGAGCAGTTTCAACAATAAATTTATTTTCTTCAGGACCGATTCCAAACTGGAATGAATCAATCTCACTAGGAACCGTTGGCTGTATGGGGGTGTCTTTCAAGTTAGTTTGAGCCAAGCCGCCAGGACGATTCTGAAAACGAAATCTATCGGTGTTAAAGAAAGTGCTTTTGTTGGGAAGAGAAGCGAAGAATTCGGACTTGGGGGCCGGTTGCAAAGGTGGGTCGCAAACCGCTTTGCCTCGGCGTATGTTAGAATGACGCGCGAATTGAGAGCTGCTGGTGTGGAACCCTTTCACGACTAGTTATTTTCATTAAATGCTTTCCAAAATTATTTAAGGGATTGTAACAAATGAATTATTTATAGCATTTGGATCGCAAAGACAGTTTATAAGGATTCAAAACAAGTTGTCTAGAGAAAATAGAAACATTTACAATGAATATTCTTATGAGAGCTTTCTTTATTATTTTTCTGCTATAAAATACTAAACCTCTTAAAACTATAACTTAGCACGCCAATAGTCATTACGGGGGAAATAGCCAAAAAGGTTTAGCGGAGCTAAGCATTAAATCAATATAAAATCTTGAAAAACCCTATTGGTGCAGATGATGAATTTATAAATGAGGAATGAAATAAAATTTGTAACAAACTTAAAATAAAATCATACTAAACCAAGAACGAATTAAAAGGAGTAATCCTTAGTTTAAAATAGTACTTTGGGCTTGAAATCCTTTCTTAAGCATTGGGGAGAAGATTGAATTTGATCGAAAAGCTTATACTTTTAAGAGAACTCTTGCAAAAAATTGGTGGTAGCTCGAGAATTCATGAGAAAGCTGACTTCATCCTATTTCAGCGAATAGCCAGCACAAATCGAATTTCGCTTCGAAAAATTGGAATCAAGTGCGAAGTTGTCGAATTGGGTGCCTGTAGAAATGAGCTTCGCCCACGATTCTATTTTTATCTGTAAAGAACCCCATAACTTTCAGAAAATTCCGGATTATCTGACTTTCAATCCTTTTCGACCCAAAGACCTATAAATTAACAATGCTTTGGTTCTTTTATAAAAAGGTATACGAGATTTAAAGCAAGTTATTTATATAAATGATATTTTGTTCTTAGAGTTTATGAAAACTCAAAAATTTATTTTGAATTGAACTTGTCGATGATAGAATAAAGAAGTAAAGTTTATTTTACAGGATTACAACTTTGCTTTCGGAAGCCTTGACCCTTAATGTAATTTTTAGTTATTAAAATGTTTAATACAGTCAAAAAAATAAAAAATGTTGATGGCGGGTTTTAAATGTGAGTGATGATAGCCCAGAGCTTTAAATACTATTATTTATCTTTGATTCATAATAACTTTATAATCTGTATAGGGTGTTGTCAGAGATCCACAGGTTTGGAAGCCTTTTCCCAATGGAATGTAGAAAAGCCCCCAATTTAAATTTCACCAGCAAAGATCCTACTAGTATCCCTATCATCAACATATTAACCAAGTGTCCCAAAAGGCAAAACATCCCCAGAAAAGGGGAGAATTGGTTATGAGATAATACACACTTGTAAAAGCCAAGACATACCACAGAGCATGATAATGTACAATAGGAGGGATTCAGGCGTATTCAACATAGGTAGAATGCAAATATTGTGGGCCAAATTATAACAACAGAGCCTTGAGATGGCTCAGTGGGAGTAGGGTCAGAATTATCAAAACCTACATTAGTGTCAGAAGAGCTTAACAGGAGACAGGATAAGAAAATTGAGTTAATGTTAAGAGGCTTAATGTTTGCTGAAGCATTCAAAATAGCTTAACTACTAATCCTTAAGAAAATACAAAAGGAAATTTTTAGAACATTTGCTCTCAAAAAGGGGCTGCATACCATATGCTGATCAAGGAAATTGGGGTACACTTTTTATTTACCATGCCAGGTTGCAGCTCTTGTTAGACATAGGGTGGGTCTTGACAGGGCTTCACTAAGCTGCAGCCTGCAAGCAGGCAGAGAAGAAGAGCAGTTGTATTAGAGGGGCCCTCTAATTCATTGCTTGAATTATAGGATATGAAGTTCAAGCTTGGGGTGGTTGGCTATAGATCCTTCTGTTTGGCTATAGCTTTTGATTGGTTCATTTCAGGTTTAATGGTCCCTGCAAAGTCTGTGATGCTTTTTTTACTCTAATTGGCTAATGGCTGGTTATTTAATGAGTTTTTGGTTAAAAAAATGAGTGCTCACAATCTGATTAGTTGCAGCAATTTAATTTACACTCAATTATGCCCAGAATCAAATTTAGAGCAGTATTTATATTAAACTGTGTGGTTTAGCGCTTGTTTCTCAATCCAAAGCCAAAATTTAAATGAGGAACTGTGTCTGGCATTAAATTAAGACAGTTAGCTTGAGTTTTTGAGCTTGGGTGAATTCCTGTGCCCAAACTTTGCATATTTAAATTTGTATTATCATTTGTAATGCTGCCTCTGGTTTTATTTCACTGATGGTGTCAAGATGAGTTGGGACTTAAGTGAGGATTAAATTGGTGGCAACTTTTTCAGAGTGTTGATTATTGTTGCAAGAGTAAGGAACAGAGTTCCTTACAGGTTTCATATTTTTGGTACTCATCTTATTTGTAACACCCTTGTCCTTATTGTTTTAACATATTCAATTACTCTATCCAGAAAATAATTTAACTGAAACACTATACTTTTTAATGTCAAAACAGCAGGCTCAATCCACCAGCAAGGTTCCGAGTAAGCAGGTTTGTGACCTGCAATCCAATTATCCAGTCACTTGAAGCCAAGCTAAGAAGGCAACTCAAATTTCCAAATACAACAAAATGAACAGAAGCTGATCCCCTATGGTGGATACCTTGTTTTGGCGCTTGACTCATTACCAGGATCAAGCCACCCCCTTCATCATCCCACCGTGTGATCAACACTATCATGTTCCTGCTATCCACAATTCACAATGGCTATATAACACTTATCTCTCAATAAAGAATATTTCTAGTTTCCAAACACTTTCCCCTTGTAACTTTGCTAAAACAGCACAGTTACAACATTAAGAGCTGTTGGGGTAAGAACCAAAGTTGGGCCAGAGAAAATAAAAGTAATAGATGGAATAAAATTCTCACATTGTGCAACCAAATGAAAAAATTATCTATTTTCAGAATCATGGTTGCCACTCAGCTAATAAGAAAAAGCCTTATTCTTGATTCCATATGTGACCATTGAAGAATACAAGCCCAAATCATCACCAGGAGGAATTCCATGAGTGACATTTTGCTTTTATTAATGATGCAAGATCCAAAACAAGGATTGAACCCTAGTCCCTGTCCCCTGCAGCCATCCAGCTAGCTCAGAAGGCCAAGAACCAGACAGCCTGTTTTTTCAGAATTAAATTTGAAAATAATTTGAATGAGAACCTGCCAAAACCAAAATCATTTTCTAAGCTACAAGAATTTTCAAGAAAAAAGAACCACCCAATTCCAGAAGTTTCTCCAAAGTGGCAACCTGCAACACTGCTAAGTTGGGGGGCAAATCATGATATTTTGCCAATGAGAAATGCCCCAATCTTGCCCAAAGACCAGGATATAGAACATGTCCTGTGAGCCTGCCCAACCCCAATAGTCAGGTTGATAACCAGAAATGTTTAGACTTCTATTCTACAGCAACAGCCAATAGCAACCCATCCACACTTGACACCACCCTGATAGCCCCAGAATCTCATCACCAGCCTGTTCAAGTCTCAAAAACCCAACCTAATAATGAGGCCTGGAAAAGCAGTAAATATACCCCTTCAGGTCAAGGACAATCCCCATTGCCATATTAAATAATAAAGCAGTAATAAACCTTTGGTTCAACCAGATCTTGTCATATATTATACTTGTTTTCTATCACCTCCATACAGAGTTTTCAGGCCCTACTGCTCCTGCCATCACACCATCACACCTTCAGATCCCACACCTGCATTCTGCCCCCTGGTGCTCCTTTTTGTTGCAACCAAGTTTCCAGACTTGCCTACCAACATATCTTACAATACACAGGGGGCACTCAATGAGTCTCCCTTGATGTATCTAACAACATGAACCAATCTGATGGCAATACTGAATTGCGGGCACTTTCTCCTAATTAGGAGCGTTATCAATTCAACCTGCTGATCCCCTCACAAGTTATTCCTAGGCTCTAATCCTTACATGGAACAAGCCATTGATAAGGAGCGCCTTTTGGGGAAGCTTCAAATATGGAATTAAGAAAGAAGAGAAGTATCTTTTATTGGATAATATTTTAGACTTATATAGATTTGGCTGTGGCAGAGATTTAGTTGGATCAAACCTAGGGGTTGGTCATGTGCAGGATGGGTTAAAGCCACTGGATACTTGGACAGTCATGTGATATTGCTTGGTTGCCATTCTTGGTATGTTGAACTGTATATTGGGAGGGCACCAAATTGGGCAATGGCTGGATGTTAAGTAAGTTGGTGGTAGCCAGGATGTTTGTACATCTAGACCCTCAACACCCCCCCTTAAGGGGTTACTCTGGTACATCAGGAGGGGGCTTTGTCTTAACAGCTGCCACCTGATGTTCCTGGAGTTGTTTGCTAGTTGGTACCAGTCTGGTTGAGTGTTCTCCTTTGCTAAGGTGGAGACAGGTTCTGTGATATTTCTTGACAATGGGGTTTTGGCACCTTGGGATTTCACTAGATAGGTGTTTCAGTCTGGTCTGTACTTGATGATTCTTCCTGGTCCTCTGTGTACTGAGTCTAGTTTCTTTCTGTTGCCAGCTAGGACCCAGACAGGGGAGTCAATGGGAAGTGGTTCCTCTGTGGAGGTTACCTTTTGTGTTTGAGCCTTTTTATTTTGGCTATTTTAGCTTTGAGGCGTATGTGTTGTAGAATTGGTACTTTTTCTACTGTGGGGGGCTTCCCCGGGGGATCTTTACGTATGGCTGCTTGTTGTGGGTAATTATTTCTGGTCTGTATCTGTATGTCAGTTCAAACAATGAATATCCTGTCCCTTGATTGGTGCGGACCTGGGATACTAGTAATGCATGTTTCACGTATGGTGGCCATATGTCAGGAAATCCTGATCTATTAGGATCAACTGATCCATATCCCTATCACTGAAGCTGTGGGTTGACATTAGATGGGACACAGCCAAAGTGACACAGCTATTCCAGAATATGGAGAAACTATAATAAGATTGATATAGTTTCCAAGTCAGAAGACACCTGAGACATTCCGGGTCTCAGGTCACGGGCCAATCCAGAAGCTTCTATAATTAGATGCTAAGGATTCTGGATTCCAAATAGGGACGCAGACCTGACCCAGAGATTGATTGGGGAATTACAACATCCTGTTTCACCAAGAAGTGAGACGGAAGACCGCCTGTGCAAATATTGCACATTATACTAAGTGCAAGGGCAGGTCGGCAAAATTGGGTGTCAACTTAGTTTGCCGTAACTAAGTCAAGGTATATCTAGGCTGAAGAGGAGAAATCAGCAGCCTAGAATATTACCTAATCTCAAACCTTATTTGGGTTTTGGGATCCAACTCTAGGGGGTGAAACTAGTAGCTTGGGGATGATAGGCTAGCTAGTAAGAGTTGTCTGCAGCTAGATGCCAGTTTGGCTGCTAGCTGTCAACTATAAAGGATTCTTCCAAGATCACTTGGAAGACAGACAATTTAATACCCTTCAACATCACTACTAGTCCAAATAATAGCGGTGTCAAAGTATAATAAGAGCAACTTATTGATACTTGTGAATTCCTGCCAAACCACCACTGACGGTGTTGCGTCTTCAAAGGATCACAGGACCTCCACCTCAATTGAATCAACCAACAACAGAACACAGCCTGTTTTCACACCTATCTACACCAATAGAAGCACATCTGTCTTCATACAGATATCCAATCCCAACATGATTAACTCACCTAATAAAAACAATCTCTCTTCTTCTTCAAGATCCAAAAATCTTGACACCATGTGTCTTTGGCTTTGCCATCCATTATTTTCTCTAGGGTCCTGATAAGGCTGCTGTTTAGGCGTTCAACTCTGCTGTTGACCTGTGGCCTGTAGGGCAAG